>JAHWFP010020968.1:0-11380 GCA_023313725.1 Lithobius niger | reverse complement strand
TCAATACTAACTCACAACCATTTTCAAGGCTTTTCAATACTAACTCACAACCATTTTCAGGGCTTTTCAATACTAACTCACAACCATTTTCAGGGCTTTTCAATACTAACTTACAACCATTTTCAGGGCTTTTTAATACTAACTTACAACCATTTTCAGGGCTTTTCAATACTAACTCACAACCAATTTCAATGCTCTTTGCACAGAAGGGTTTCAGAATTATTTTTTAATTCCACCATATGGAGGAATACATCACCCAACAGCAAGTGAAACAGTACTTGCTCAGCTGCACCTTCCGACAAGTATTGCTTGCATTGATCGGCTCCTCTCTCTTTTTTCTGTCTTCAATCCAACCCGAGTGAAGTACTCTTGCCAGAAGAAATAGATTCGGCTGACGAACTATTTCTATTCGTTTATTTAATTTTATACAGAAATAATATTACTGTTGCGGCATTAACCTCATTCCAAACGAATTACACTCACAAAATTCAAGGTTTTTCAAGCCTTGAATTTTCGGTTTTCAAATTTAAGGCTTTTCAAGGAATTCAAGGCCGTGTACGAGCCCTGTTTTTCACTTACTCTTTATTTATATTTTATCTAGACACACGCTAGTGTGTCGCGCCAAGTTAGGCAACTAACATCACAACAAACATCACATCAATTCAATTGTTGAGGTTGTAAACCATTGTAGCGCGACGCCATTGCGTCAGTGTCCTATATCTTGAAGCATAGTTGCGCACATTTCAGGTACTTGGGGGAAAATAATAATGCGGTACAAAAGCTTAAATTGTGTTGAAATCGAGAGCAATGACCCACCTGACAAAAATTAACTCGTGTTTGAATGCCAGCTACGCTGCTTTCAATGCAAGATCTGCCTCCCAATAACGTTGAAAATGTGTTACTACCTAGCTAGCTAGCTAGTCCGCTCATCCCCATGTTAAATCCCATAGAGTGATTATTCATCGATTCCGAGATAACGGGAAGGCTTCCAGCTATGAAATTGGACGAATGGGTGCAGTACACTACGAACTGTGTACCTTTTATGGTTTGGATCCTGGGGGCGTAACAAAGATGGCGTGGAAGGACGCGTAAGCACGAAAATATTGTTATAACCATTGTTAGTATTGTTGGCATCGTCTCTCATTGGACGGCCAAATTTCCGACAATGAAAACGTGTATACTGACGTACGTGCCTAGGCACACACTAGTGTATCACGATAAATCTAAACAACGTTGCAAAGAAATTGTATTCACGTTCAATTCACGAAAATTAAACCAAGTGTAAAAACAAAGCAAAATAAACAATGCCAAAAACTAGTAAGGAGGCCACCAAGTTGAGAGTGGTTCGGCCCTTCAAAGGAGTGATATCAACACACCAAAACTAACTAAATACAACAAATTACAACAAAATTAAAACCAAACCAAAAGCCAATAAAGAGATGACTAAGTTGAGAATGGTTCGGCCTATAGGCAAAAAGTAGTTGCAAATTGTTGAAAACCAATTTCTTGTTGACGTGGCACTTTATAACTCATCGGCACGGTAGTGGAGTTGAGTCAATACACAATTTAAAAAAAAGGAGTGATATCATATCAAAAACCAAAACTGGTAAAAGGGACCGCCAAGTTTCGAATGGTTCGGCCCTTCAAAGGAGTGATATCAACACACCAAAACATTCGCCAACTTAATCGCACCGTATAATACTTCGGACGTTAAATGAAAACTTGAACATTGCTACAGAAAGTTAGCAATGTTATAGTTTTCATTTAACCTTCGAATTATTAAGCGGTGCGATTAACTTGGCGAATGTTTTGGTGTGTTGATATCACTCCTTTGAAGGGCCGAACCATTCGAAACTTGGCGGTCCCTTTTACCAGTTTTGGTTTTTTGATATGAGTTACTTAACCTCTGCTCACTGTTTCAATTACGTGTTAGTTTACATATTCTATCTCTTATAGGTCTTGAGTTAAAAGCGTTTAAAAGTCTCACGCGAAAACTTGTTGGTCACAGACCGACACTATCATCTTAGCGTAAGATCACAAAGAGACATTAAACTTCAAAATATACAAGTAAACATTACGTTTGCTAATAAATATACCCTGTTGACCTAAAAAAAACTACACCCCATCCTGTTGCACCACCAGTAAAGCAAGCCCACGCTGTATAATGAGACCAACGGGTATATGAGAAAAGTACAAAGAGTCATCTTCAAAATGCAGTCATCAAATTTTGGGAAATAAGCTGATAACTCCGATTTGCATCCCAGCCCGAGACTTTTCTGGAAGAGCTTCCAGGGGGGGGGGGGATTGAGGCTTAATGGCGCGTCGACAACTTGGTCATTAGCGCCAACCTCAGTCACAGTGCAGTGGTCCGGGTTGCCACTGCACCACACATTATAGAGATGTTATTCAAACCCCTAATCCCCCCTAAGAGCTTCCAGCTCACCTCACAACCTTGTAGATCGATTTTCAAGTTTTTTAGACCGTTTTCCAACCTTTACACCAATTCAGACGTGCAAAGAAAGTTGCCAGTCGTATGAAGCCTCCCCCCCCCCCCCCACCCCCGGCAAGGTTTTCATCAAAGCGGGTGTAGAAATAGGATTGGGTGATTCGGGATTCCAAGGGGTACGAGATCGATGGGTTACAACCAACCGATGGCTATTCCAGAAAAGAACGAAGCAAATTCAAAATCATCTGGATGATCCTAATTTGTCAACATAAACGTTAGTGTTTTGAATGACCTCTCTTCCATCTCCCACTTTCTCCATTTGGTTAACTCATAGAGCCGTGACAATAACGTCTTGTTCACACGGAGTTCGTATCTAGAGCCAGGCGTTGAACTAGCTGCAAGGGGCACTGGATACACGCGGTGGTAAAAACATTAGCATATATTGTTAATCCAATGCTGTGAAAGCGTTTTTGGACTAAAAAAATCATACTTTTTTTGATTTGTTGGCAGTTGTTGCAATTTTTAGCAAGTGGGATCTTTTTTCTTCGGAATTACAATCTTGATTTACGTTTCGAAGCGTAAGGGATTGGGCAAAACAACATGTTTAGGCTGGGAACGAGCACGTCGATGCTGCAGCAAGGGGCTCTTTTAGGTCCCCTTGACTGAGATCTACGGCTTGTTCCATGGGATGCCTTTCCAGCTTACGTCTGATATTGCTCGCTGCTTGGCAATCCTTGTGGAACAAACAAAGTGGCAATAAGTTGCGGGATATTAAAGGCACTATCCAGGAATGGCACTCGGCTTGCTGCTGTAGTCTCCGGGAAGAGGTGGTGTTAGCCCGTTTGCGTATTGGTCACACCAACTATGCTCATTGCTTCCTTTTGAGGGGAGTTATCTCTCCTGAATGTCATTGGTGTCGACGGCAACTTACGGTCCGTCAATTGCTTGTTGATCGTCACCATCTTGATGATGTTCGTCACCGTTTCCGTTTTCTGCAAGACATACCACGTCAGTTGAGTGGTATGTCGGTCCTCCTGTCCGAGATTTTTAAAGTTTTGCAGGAGGCAGAGATGTATTTAAGATCTAGATTTATTTAAGATCTAGATTTAGGGTTTGTTTGACATCTCTGTAATGTGTGCCACAGTGGTAACCCGGGCCATTGAGCTGTGACTGAGGTTGGCGCTAATGACCTAGCTGTCGACGCGCCATTAAACCTCAATCCCCCCCCCCCACCTAAAAAGTCCGTTCTCACAGCACTGGCATGACAAACTGAGCTTATGTTTTTTCCTCTACGTATGTACAGTGCCCATTGCAGCTAGCTCAGCGCCTGGCTCCAACTAGGAACTCCCCAGTGAATAAAGCGTTATTGTAACTACTCTTATTTTGAAATACATCGATTAAGTTCGCAACCATGTGACAGTTTGGCAGTTATTGTGAGTCGTTAATGTGGAAATTTTAAGGGGAGTAAGAAAAAAACGAAACCGTTAAAGGGACATACATTCTTCCGGTATGTCGTGTGACTCGTTGAGAATAGCGTTTGCAACATTCACACGGGTTATAGTTAATGTCGTAAAATCATCTCGCACGAAAAAAAAACCGAAAAAATGACTGTGTTGGCAACATCTACATACACGTTTCAACTAATATCGCAAAACTGAGTCGTACAGGAGAGCCAACAGGGATGCGTGTGGCTTTAACCGCTGAATATACTTTTTATTTACATATATTGACTAACATACAAATTACCAAATTTGCAATTTTTTTTGCAGTACGACCGAAGTGGGCCAACCTCTAATTTGATAATTATTATTTTAATACTAGACATTTTATTGAGTTCTGAAGAAAAGATGGTTGGTCGAGTGCACTGGCGTGTGATACACTACGTACTTCAGTACTAGGAAACAGGCTTTGGGCCTATTGTAGTCGGAGCGAACGGATCATCATTTCAAACTTATATTTAGTTTTTATTTTAATGACGATACCACATTTGTTAATAATTCTTAAAAATCTAGGTGCAATACTTAATGGGCCTTGTTGGGCAGTTTGCCTTTTGGTATGACGTACTGCTGTTCTTTGCTGGCCTTTTTCTTATTTTAGCCTTTTTTCTTTAATGTAGGCCTATGCTAAGTGTAAAATTTACGTTAACAAGCTTTCGTTTGCTCCAGCATTTAGTTTTTTTTAGTTATTTGTAGCCTCTTTTCACACCCAACACTGAAGACGTCGGCCATCGCCCCGAGTAAAAATAAAACAGCACGTATGGCCACCGCTGTTTGAGCTCCCGCTGGCAATAATGCTTACATTGTTTACAGAAACTGCTGTGCAAAATGTAGTCCTTATATTAAAATATTAATAATAAGGCGTTTAACTACAAGCCAAACAATCATCAGTACGATAGTTTTTAACAATAGTCAGAAGATTCAAAAGGTTCACAATACTGCTTTGGTATAAGATTTGACACCGCCACCAACGAAAATGTTGAGCTGTTACACCTCTATCACGCAATGCAAGATAATATATTATTTCCTAACTCGATGACTGCAACAACGATCTCTATTATATAATCTGAAAGAAATAACCATCACAATTTAGGTTAAAAATGTGTTTGCTTTTAGACCTAGTTTTAGGCCTAATTTTTAGCGTTTAGGCCTAATATTTATCTCCAATTTAGTTTCGGTAGTAGCAGCAAACAACGGTGGTTCGAGATTAAGCTTATTCCTTCATGCGATGCAACACGGTTTCGGTTTCGAGTCTTTACGTTACCATGGCAACCAGGAAACCATAACTGAGAGAGGCGGGCTTATTAATGTTTCGTGTTTCGTCTGATGTCAATATCGGTTTATAATACCGCTTGGCCTTGATACGACGATTTCAGGTTTCATATTAGAGTTCCCATCGCTAGTGTAGACGCCACTTTCGTTGCCATGTTGAACTGAATAATCTCCAAGCATTCGTTTTTTCAATGAAGTAAGGTGTGTCGTTAATGGAATCCTTTTGTTTTTTATGGTTGAGTTTGTTCCTGTAGTGGTTAAATGCAACGGTCAAATGATACTATTTAATTGAGTTAAGTCGAAAAAGATTATTAGCTAGAAAGAAGCAACCAAAATTTAATTTGCCGTGTTTTTTGAAGTTCACTTGACTACAATTAGAATGGTGTATGCTTCGTCGGAATTCCTTAACTATTCACGACTCCAAATTTACAATGGTGAGTGTTAGATATTAAATCGAAAATATTAAAATTTCTTCCGTAATAATTGTTCGATTTACGTCAAATTTTGGCTCAGCAATACTTTTGGTGGTATAAAGCGTTGTGCAAAATTTCATTTCAATCCGACCTTTCGTTTGGGCTCCACCCAGACTAAAAAAGTGCAACCAACGGACTAACAGACCAACGGACCAACGGACCAACATTTTGCAATTGGGTGTCCGTTACAGGCTACGCTTCGCTCGTTCGCTCCGCCAATAATACAGTATTATATACTGCTATTGCACTGCAGTATAATGCACTGATTCATTTTGTATATTCTCAGGCAGAAACCTAATTGATTTCCATCCAGTGCTATATTGCTCCACTTTCTGTGATGTCTGCTCAGTGCTCTACGTCGACTTTTGGCCCAAATTCGGTAGGAATTTTTTTCTTTGAACACGTTTTTCGGTACCATTGCTTTGAACGACGCAGGGAAAGAGCGTTATTAACCCTTTACCGCCAAACGGGATTCGAACCCACGTTCACTTGGTTTTTAGTCGGGGACGCTGAGCACTGGGCCGTACTTGCTCGCTTGGCTATGGCTTCCCGGAGATCCCTCACAAAGCTCGCGTTGCACGTTGAGACTTAGTTTGGGCGTTGGGCTGTATATCAGACGTTGGGCTGTAAAGGGTTAAGCTCCAAAGCTCCATTATCAGTAAATTTGAATCAAATCAGAGCAAAATTGCAAACGTTATTGATTGCCAAACAGAACAACACACACACACAAACACACACAAAACAGACAAACAGGCGCCCGAAATTAAAATTCGCTCGTCTAATTATTTTCATTATGATTATTATTTTTTTTTTTTGTTTCTGGTTTTGCTTACGTGCACAGATTCCTTGTACTGGAATGGTATTCCCATTCGCGCATTCGTTGTTACGTAGCTTGATGAATTTTATTTTTATCGTATGGTTAAAAACGATTAATTCTGTACGGACGAAACGTTACCTTTTCTGTGTTTTTTTTTTTCACTGTAGCACTTTCGGTTTGGTCGAAACTTGTAATAAATCGTAAAGGAAAAACATTTCGACGTTGTTTTTTTCCTTTGTGTGCATGTTTTAAGTCACTTCTTTGTTTCATAAAGTCTCGATTATAACTAGTCAACGTGGTTTTTGATCCCAATACAAATCGGAAGGAATATGGGGGGGGGGGGGGGTGAGGTTTCGGGGGCGGCGGCTCCAACAGTTATTTTCCAATGAAGCCCACGGACCAGAACTAAGCCAGGGGTTCTCATGTGTGATCCATAAAACTGCTTACGCCAAAAAAATTGCTCGAAATGCGTTGGTTTTTTTTGTCCCATACATCGCAAGTTAGTTTCAAACAAACCGAAAGCCCATGTTGGTATATAAAAACAAACAAAAAAGTTTTTAAAAAAAACACATAAAGCGTATGACCCATTAACAATCAGTTTTCATTTTTTGTAGTGAAAAGCGACTTTCGACCGATGTAGCTTTGGCATCAACCTTCCCCCGCCCCGGCCTTCCCAGCAGCAACCGTTATAATTCTTGCATTATTCACTTCGTGAAAATCTTTAGAGCGAAGTTCTTATGCATTTTGTGGGAGAGTAATCTTTCTTCGGCCGTTCACTTACGTTGCTGACCAGTTAAACATTCAAATATGCCAGTCAGATAGGAAAGCGCGAGTAACAAACAGATTCTTACATCACGCTCGTGCATATTTACAAGGAGATGTGGGTTTTCTTTATCTTTTCAGAGAAAAAAAAGTGCGAACCGTGACTAGGCCAATTTCTCTAAAAGGCAACATTTGACTATGCTTCTTCCCCCGTAAAGCAGGTAATGGACTGCACTGGCGCCGAACACATGTTTATCTTTCCAGCGCGAATTGCTTACATAGCTTATATTTTTCAGTTTCACATTTTATTTTTCATTTATTTATTTTAAATAGTCCGTTTAAGTATGTAATTAATCTATATAACTGAGATCATAATATTTGTTTGTTTGTGTTTGTGTTTGTGTTGTTTCAACAATGATATTTGTTCATTTGTTTGTCTGTGGTATAAGTAATAATTCGAACTGTGTTTTCAACAAAGAGGCACAGTACTGATGACGTCATATGTTTTTCCAGTCACAATATTTTCATGCAAACGGTTTCTATGCCTCTTAACCCTGGCCTCAACCCGGGGCATTTTTTTAGGAAATGTGACTGGAGGTCCACTTTCAGAAAATGGTACGACTTTAATATATAAAGGGCACCATTGTGTTAATGGCTTAACTATTAACATAATAAAAAAAATCAAACTATGTTCAGTGGTGTAAGTGGGGTTTTGTACTGAGGGGGCAACACTAGTCATTTAGCCAAATTGTGTGTAGAAAGAAACCAATAACAGCTAGGGGTAAAAGTTGATGCATTTTTGCTATTTTCCAGCATTTTCTAGCCTTGTAAAGTAGCGTTGGTAACATTTTTACAAAATCAGTTTTGCTGACTACATTATACGCGTAAAATAAGTTTGTAATGTAAATTTGTCAGTTATTCACACTGGATACTTATTTTTTTATAAATAAAATATGTCTTCAGGATCGTCAAGGTTTTTTTCAACTACGCAAAAAGTGACAATTTGCTGAAACCGAATAAGCCTTCAAAACCAGAAAAATAAAACCTCAACGTGTTCTTTTACAAAAGTTGCCCCTGCCCTCTCGGTGGTCTGTGCACGCTACTGGATTTTACGTACCGTGAAGATTCGTTGTGAACTGGATTGGATCTGAATTCGTTATCCATATCCCCAAAATTTGCATTTAGCGAAAAAACATTCTCATGAAAGTATTAAATGAATTAAACTTGACATTTTATTTCCTTTTTAGGGTGGACCTCCAGTGGGTCCAATTGAGTTTAAGTGGAGGTCCACTTTAGGCGGCTGCAGGTACATTTGGACCTCCAGTTAGCATGTAAAAAAAAATGCCCTGTGACTTAACCCTGGCCCAAACTAAATCTAATGAAAGCTTGGGCGACTGCTAACGGGAAATCACAACTCTTTATTAAACCGGCCATATAATGTGTGTGTGTGTGGGGGGGGGGGGGGGGGATGTCCTAGTCTCTGTAACTAAGATCGTAGTTTTGTTTGTTTGTCTGCAGTGGAAATCTCGATAATCTGTATTCTATTGAAGTCTGTAGTGGGAATCTCGGAGGCTTGGGCGACTGTTACGGTGGTGTTTTAAGTTGTAAGGAGCTTCACAAATAATTGGTAGATACAGTGACGTCACAGTATTTTCATGCAAACGGAAAAGCTTGGGCGACTGCTATGGGGACGTTCAAGTATTACGTTTTAAGGAAGGAGGAGGGGGTTCACCAGGGGGCGTCGGACGAGCGTCTAACTGGAAAATCGTCTAATGGGATAACTGTCTAATATTTGCATAAATAAAAAATCTGGAAAATCGTCTAAACGGAATATCGTATAATGGAAAATCATCTAAACGGAATATCGTATAATGGATAATCGTATAATGGACAAACGTCTAACTGGATCAACGTCTAACTGCAGTTTCTGATGTTATATGTAAAGCCGCAGCGAGCGCGGCAGCGCGAGCGAGGCAGGGAAATTAGACGATAATCCATTATACGAATTTCCAGTTAGACGATAATCCACTATACGAATTTCCAGTTAGACGCTTTTCCATTATACGAATTTCCTGTTAGATGATATTCCGTTATAGTGTTTTCCGTTAAACGTTCTTCCAATTATGCGATTTTCCAATTAGACGATTATCCCTCGCCCCCGATTGATGCCGAGGGGGGGGGGGGGTGACCAGTTGATAACGTAAGCCCAGTAAAAGGGTGGAAAAACGCAAAAAAAAAGTCCTCAAAAAACACAGGGTACCCATTCTTGGGGGGGGGATCAAATTAGAAATGACGTAATACTGGAGAGGAGTTGAGCAATTGATGACGATCAATGACAAGGGGGGAGGGGGGGATTAATGACCAATTTCTTGATGACGTAATACTTGAACGGCCCCTATAACCGTTTGTAAGAACCTTCAACAATAACTGGCATACGCAGTGACGTCACAAACGTGAAATCACAACAATGCGCTGTAAAACCGGCCATATACGGTGGGGGGGGAGGCTGCCCTAGATACCAAATTATGGATGGCCGAGCGAGGGTGGCGAGCGAGGTCGAATACCCGACGGAATTTGATTTTGCGTGTCTGCTTATCTGTTGGTCGTTTTGTCTGATTGTTTGTATGTGTTTATCTGTTTGGGACATGATAACGTTCGCAATTCTGGGGTATGGTTGAAATTTCATGACATGGGAGCTTTTGCTGCATGGAATTCAAGAGTTCGAAGATGTAATTTCTACCTCGTTTATTTTCGGAGATATTTAGATTTTTCGTTGGATGGCTAAGCTGGTTTTTAGTAGCAGCGGTAAGGGAGCCTGGTCTATCAGGCTAGTGGCCCCGAGCACCACACGAACAACACAAAGCCATTTGCCTAAATACCACAGCGAAAATTCTTTTAGTGCGAAGAATGCAGAAAAAATTACAAATGGTAAAAAAATGGTATTTACGAAAGCTCGTGCATGGTCGTCGAGTTATCCAGACGCGCTCGTAAGATCTGCGTTGGATTCGTTCGCACAGTACTTGGCGTGAACCATACAAGTGGAGCACAGGGCAGAAAAAAGTATTCCGAATTAAATTTTACGACACAACGGATAGTACACTATGTGTTCACATCTCTGTCGAGTAGTCTTCAGAACTCAATTAAGCTATAAGTCTATACAATGCGCCATGGCTGTCTGCCATGACGCGCGTATCACGTGACCGGACTAGTCCAATCAGAAGGCCAAACAGCCGCTTTTTTCGTTTTTCACTGGCTAACTCAAGGAGTGACGTCAGGGCAGAGAGCCGTGGCGCATGGTTTAGTAGGAAATATGTAAGTTGTTACAAATTAAAATTCGAATCTACTTAATAAGATCGCAGAAATTAAGATAATCAAGATGAACAGAAGAGTGATATTTTTAAGAAGTTATATTTTTAAGATTCTAACAATCACTTTAAACTTGCGGTGCACGACGCTTGTAGTTGTAGATTTATTCTGTTTGGTATTCTATGCTGTAGCTGTGAATTTATTCTACTCTTCAATCACTTGTATAGATTTAAGTTCGTAAATCAATAAAATTCAAAAGTTTTCGGCGATTTTGAGCCGAAATTATTTTTAATTTTTTATTATGAAAAATTATTTATTTATAATTATGTATAATTAATATTATTTATTATTTATAATTATTATTATAATTTATTATTTTATCATGATAATAATTAATTATTTTTTAATTATTATTAATCATCGAGATTAATAAAACGCCATGCCTAATCAAACAGTACCTTCCTAAACCACCAAACAGAGCGAACAGAACGCACCACTTGTTAGAGACAGTTTGGCTCCAAACCAAGATCGAGTGGAACGATAGTGTATAGGAAGGTTGGTCATTCCCCAGCTCATTAATTCGTTTTCCCGCCAAAAAGGTTAGTCTGACGTCACTGGCTTGGGTACGCGACAATTTGGTCCCGCCGATTTGGTTCCGGCCCGGCCAATTTGGTCCTGCCTATTTGGTCCCCGGCCGATTTGAGGTCCCAGGTAAGTAATAATTTAATTACTTCAGTGAATTTAGGACGACAGATAAAACTTTATAGTGTTAACTTTATTTTATTAAAGCTTGTGTGTAAGGGGAAGT
>JAHWFP010020964.1:0-18664 GCA_023313725.1 Lithobius niger | reverse complement strand
AGGGGTTGGGGGGGGGGGGGGTTGAGGCTTAATGGCACGTCGACAACTAGATCATTACTGCCAATCTCAGTCACAGTGCAGTAGTTCGAGTTGCACTGCGCCACGCATTACAGAGATATTAAACAAACCTAGGTTAGGTAAAAAATTTCACTAAGAAACTGTTTTTTCGTTGTGATTTTTCTTTCCTCGAATTGTTTAGCTTCGAGGATATTTTCATACGGTTATCTCCTGCCTTTTTTTTTCACGGCATTATTTTCCATCGGGTGTTTGTCTATTCCTTTTTCTCTGGGCTTTTGTTCCACGGAAATCATTCTCTTCGGTTTTTTTTTCTCCTTGGCTGTTTTTTACAGGTTTTTATTCCTAAATTCAACGTTTCTTGAATGCATTTCTTTAAACCAAAATCGCAAAATCGACTTGAAAATAAAATCAATTTTGAAACTATTGCTATATTTATATTTATAACTAAATGGAGTAATGCTGTTGAAGTCAATAGTCAAAGTCAATAGTCAAAGTCAGTAATACTTTGCGAACGATGTGTGACAAGTATCGTTTTGTCAAGCATAATGATAGTTTTTCTCTGAGAAAATGAAGAAGTACCACATTTTCTTGGCCTATCCAGATTCCAAAATTGAGATTTGCAGTTTATGTGATCGACTGGCATGTGTTCAACAAATTTTATTTTTTCAGTTGCAATAGCAGATATAGTATTGCAATTATTTTGCGGTTATTATTATTCGTTTATTGAATTTAACAACTTAGTAATATTTAAGAATTCGCATAACCTGGCATGATTAATCGATGTAGACTTGTAGTTGCCCCTTCTGAACTGTCTAAATTTCATTGTTCAATACTGTACACCAATAGGGCCAACACAAGATCTAGGCCTACGTTGTTTGCTAGGTAGAACAGTAGACAAATCACTAAGGTGGTTCTGCGATTAAACTCAATCTTGGACTAATACGTTTAGGACATGTCGGGTATAGGGTTAAAGTAACACACCGAACCATCACCACCGCTTTTTGTAGGCCAACGAGGAATTTTGCAGAAAATAATAAATTAAAGCGCGTTTTTATTGGGAAAGATGAAATACAAAAAATTCTTCAAATTCTGGAAAAAGCAGAATCGGACCATCTCATTTCTTATAGAAATTGAGAGGACAGTGCTTAAACTGTGAAACGGAAAGAAAGTGCTTATCAAATCATACTCACTAGGCTTTACCACTTTGTCAAAAGTTAGTAGTTGAACAGCAACTGCAATCTTCCACACAAACAACACGCAAGCTAGAGAGACTAGAGAGACATACTGCAACGGTAATTTAAAAGTCCCTGTACAGCCTTTTCTTACTGCCGATGCTGGCTTTCCCCCTCCCCCTCCCACTTATCGAGAGGGACAGAGATCTTTTCAGTTAGTGAAAATAAAGTTCGAGAGTTCTGGAGTGACGAGTGTGGTGATCCATTGGTAGACGATTCAGGAAATGTTCACGAGTGGAACTCTTTCGATGCGAAGTTGCTGAATAGCAAGGCACTCGAGTGCTTGCAGGAGGGATTCATTGGTGGTGTTGGATTTTAAAAGCATTCATGTGTGGGAAAACACACGAGTGCTCCTGAAATCCTAACCTCACCAATGATTATGAATCCCACCTGCAAGCAGTAGAATGCCTTGTTATTCAGCACCTTCACCTCGAAAATGTTCCATTCTTGCACATTCATGAATCCGTCCACTTAGGGATCACCAAAATCGTCACTACAGAACTCTCGAACTTTATTTTCTTTAACTGGAGAGATCCCTATCCCTCTCGATAGGTAGAGGCCGGGGGGGGGGGGGAGGTGAAGGAAGAAGCTATCATCGGCAGCATGAAAATCCTGTAAAGGGACTTTTGAGTTATCATTGCAGCATGTCTCCCTAGTTTGAAGTTTATGTATTAGTTGTGTGCCTGAAGAAGATGGAAGATTGCAGTTGCTACTTAATAACTTTTCCACCGAAAATACTGCAGCTATACTGATAATGTAGACAATGACTTTTAGCAGTGTTGAAGGCCGCTGAGTAAGCTTAAACTGTCTTTGATACAGCTCGCTAAACCAGCCAAGACATTGCCAGAAGAGTAGCAATGAATGACCTTGACATTATCCCACACCCTCTACAGTGCGTGCGTGAGACGCGAGTTAGACCGCGAGTGAGACGCGAGTTCACACTGGACCCTAACACTGCGTTTGGTGTCTGGGCCACGACTCTTAAGAAAGGTGAAAAAAAAAGGAAAGTACGACACCTATCCTTTCATGCTCCATCCACAATGGAACAGGGCCGTAAGAAACAACATAAAAGTGGTGCTGCCCAACCAAATGAGCTAGGGGATCTGGGGGAGTGCTGTAAAGCTCTCCCAGTGGGGACCCCGGAAGCTGAAGCAATTTCTGATGTTGCATTGTCTTCTCTGGCTTCTAGAAGCCGTGTTTTGAACGAAATTTTAAAGTCTTCTTGTTCAGTTAAAATATGGATCACAGCAGGGCTGATCTTATGGGGGGGGGGGGAAGCGGAGAACTTATGACGACTTTTTTTTGCTTTTTCTTTAGTTCGCACCCACCGAGTAGGATGCATTTCCCTGACCGACAGTCACTTTCCAGTTGGTGCCCCTCCCCCTTCCAAGTGTAAGATTTGAACGGGAAGGGGGTAAATTTTCATGTTCATAATATGTTGGGTCAGTTGCCTTTTCTTTCTTTCTCAGATTAGTATATCTTCTATCATAATAAGGCGAGTTTTTAATGCAGACTATTTGCTTCTTTTACCCTTTACCTTGTGATTCATTCTTTACTCTGTGCCGAAAAGTGGTACGACAAATGCCGCACCAGCTATACCGTTTCCTACGGCCCTGCACTGGAACCCGGCTTCACAGCCAGAGTAAATGAGTTAATTAATTTTCCTATAGCTAAAACATTTTTGGCACAGTCGTTACCTTTCTCCCCTCCTCCACTTTCCATTTCTCACTTTATTGTTAGTAACTGTAGTTTAATTACTTTTTTAGTAGTTGTTGCCCGTTACAGTTTAAACCTTCGTCTCTACAGGAAACTAACCTAATTGAAAAATGGGGAGGGGTGGAGTGTCACGACTTTGTCTGAATGTGTTGAGGTGTGTCTTGATCTTAATGTTACTTCCCTACACCAGTGCGGGGGTATGTGACCAAACGTTTTAACGAACGTCAATGCAAAAAGTAAAGACGTCAAACCCCCAAATGGGCATAACTCCAAGACATATGGGGATTCTGTCACATATGGATGTACATGCCTTCTAGCTAGGAGGAAGGATGTGCCGACCCAGATGCTCATATATGGGATTTGGTGTTGGAGGCAGAGATTCAGGCCCTTGAGGATATGCATGTATGGGATGTCAGACCACCCATCCGGTGGTATCAAGATCATGAACTCAAAATGGGTGTACGCCCAGTGTGGATCTTTGGAGAATTATAAAGCTCACCGTGGCGTGTGGCTGCTCTGCAAGGGTTGGTTTGGATTTTGGAGAAACAGCATCAGTTATACGCAATAGTTCTTTAAGGCTCCTGCTAGCCATAATGACATATCTGCAGTACTCCTTCCATACTGCCGATGTTCGTTCACCTTATTTACATGGCTCCATCGATCGCCTGGTGTATTTATGGCCACATACCGGGTTCTACCACTCCACCAGTGGTACACCTAAAGTGTGTAGGATAAAAAAAAACCTCTCTGCGGCTTAAAACAAGATGACAGTATTTGTTTTATTTTAGCCATGAAGGCAGTAGTAATCGATTGCGGTTTCACCCGGAGCAAGTGTGACCCTAGCATCTTCATAAATTGGTCAATGAAAACGTGCTATTGATGGGGGTGCACGTGGAAGACATGGTTTTTGGCAGCTCTGACGTCTTCATCGACCAGGCCCTGCTTCACATTAACAAGCATCTCGCCATAGTGAAGACTTTAGATAGCCTATACTTGGGACTGCTCCTTGAGGTGACTGAGAAAGGCATTTTCGTATCCCGCATGCCTACGTAAAAATTATGCTTGCCACTTTGAAACACGAGGATTGTAAAACTGTGATGCACTCCTTCACATATATCCCAGAATATGGACGATTGCTCGTAGTCACTCCATTTGATAGAGGACTGTAGCAATCCCTCATTGGTACCCTCCTATTTTTAGTATCTCAAGTCAGCCTGACATTAGCCACGCATTTATCAATTTATCACGTTATAATGCTTCCCGTACACAATTACATTGGGAGTGGCCAAATGCATCGTCAGGTACCTTACACGGACAACACACTATAAAACACCATACCCTTGGAATGTGGACAAGGGAGCAGAGGGGTATTCAGATGAGATCTGGGGCATGACCAAGGATGCACGCAGCCTTCTGGTAACACCGTTAAGTTGGCCGGCAGATTGGTGAAACAAAAAAATGTTGGCACTCAGTAACCTAGTGCAGAGGCAGAATTTATGGCAATTACTGAGTGCAGAACTGATTTGAATTGGGTTAGAGAGATGTTGGCCGAGTTCCAGTTCTGGAATCTCTTAAATCACCTTCCACCTTATTCTAGGATAGTCAGGGGGCCATAGACCTAGTGAATAGTTTGTCCTGTAGTACTAGGACAGAACACTTTGCTAGAAGAATTTGGTACCTCCGTGCCCTGGTTGAGGAACATGTGATAGAGTTCATTTATAAGCCTGGAGCAGAACTTATGGTAGACCTTTTGACCCGTCTGGTCTCCAAGGACCAGACGGATCGAAAGGTCTGCCATAAGTTCAGTTCCAGGACTCTTGGAACACTCCAAGGATCACTCCAAGGGTACTTCCACTCACATATCCAAATACTAGGGAGAAGTACCGAATTTGGCCTCATCTAATTTCTTTTCTTTGCCTTACTACGTTGGTCCAGGTTGAATTAACAAACCCCTTACATTACTTTAACTGCTTGTTGAGTTTAAGTGTGCTACATGCTATAATGCCTAATTTAACTGCTCGAATTTCACTGGTAACATTTCTTAACTTATGTTATTACTAATTTTTCTTAAAGCTATTCCAAATGTGTTAATATAATACTGACACTGTTGTACTAGGGTTATTGTACATCTTTACTTCATTCTCCCCCCACTACTTTGTTGAGGGAGGTGGGGGGGGGGGGAGGGTACGTGAGTTGTGTTGCTACGCCCTTTTAACTCGCTCACCCCTACAATCTTCCATGCACGCTTTGAGGACACGTCCTAGTTTGTTTCTAGATGAGCAAAATGTAACAATCGAGCCTAATAAGTCTTTTAGTCTTTAGCCGAAGCACGTATTAACTTTCCTTTTTGTAACTTGTTGAGTGTATTGATTTGTATCATCCCTTCTTTCATTCGTTGTCAAACCCATTGTGAACACTTTTTTTGTCTTTTGTTGCAACCGACCTTAATACTACGAAGCCGTGATGCTCCTTCTCTTTTTCTCTGCTCTCTTTTTCCCATCCTCTACCCTCTAAGGAGCAACACCAGATTCAGTGTTGAGGCATGATGACGCCATTTTGTTTGGGGTAATAACCTTAACCTCAGTATTATTATTATTATTATTAGATGTTCCTCAGATGCAGATAAGTACAACTAACCATGCTGCTACAAGTCAGAGAGGACTATTGCTATACTCCTGCAAATGACAGTAACGCCGGACATACTCGTCTCGACCATAAATGAGGATTCCAGTAGAATGACTGAATGTAAGGCAGGGTCGTCGTGCAGGATCACCACTTGAGAGAGGAGGAAATCTAGAAGGAGCAATAGGGTGTAGAAGGAGATTGCAACAGGTTGTAAAGCTCCTCGTGTTAATGAATTCAATGTTGTGGAAGAATAAAACTCCTTGGACCAAACATTATGAATCATCTTTAATGAGTATATGAGTAATCATTCACAGAGGTATTCACCTGTAAGAACCTCCTATTTATTTCCCACTACTTTCATTAGAGAGGCAGTGTATGGAGTGTTTAATGTTGAGGCCTGTATTGCAACGGCACGTTCTATTACCGAAAAAGTATGGGGAAGGCAGCTGTACAATACCTTAAATGAAACATAGATGTTTCATCAGCTGGCGGTACGACAGGAACGTCAGACATTCCATAGACTTGTGACCCTGTAGGCACCAACATCGTCTGACAAAATATTAAAATTAGCAAATGTAGTACATATTTTTTTTTCATTTGCAAGAGTAACTTAAAAGTAAAGTCTATACTGCAGTGGAGTGTAATAAAGTACGATACCGCACTCTTGTTGGAAGCTTTCATGATCAACTGTTAGGCCTAATGATGTAACGGCCAGGCGGTGGTGCGTGATGACTCGTAGCTACGTGATGCAAACAGACGCACACACCAAATTTCTAAAGAAGGGATAGTTTATCGATTTTTCAAGATATTCTTGGAGAGGAAATATAAACTTTCATTTTAAATGAATGCAATACATGTGCCGTAACATGTAACGTTTGAATCCAATGACGGCCAAAGCGATGTCAAATTCAGATAGCACTGGCCATGTTATGCATTACAATGCCTCAACCATGAAAGTTGCATGATATTCCCTTGCTGATTTAATGGTAAATTCACCCAATGAACATCGACTGATATTGAGAAATTCCCTGATAAGTTGAACTTGTTCTCTCAAGTGACAAGACTGCAGCTTTTGAAAGCTGCTGTGGTCTTGTCACTCTCAGTTGATGTTCATTGGCTGAATTTAACACTAAAACAGTAAGGAAATATCTTTTAGCTTTCATCGGTCGACGCACTGTAACGCAAAACCTGGCCAGCGCTATTTGAAGTTGACGCCAATTCTGGGCGTCACTCGCTTCAAACGTTTTACAGTGTCGACATGTTACTGAGCGTTTGTTGCATTCATTTCAAATATAGGCATGTATTTTTCTACTATATAAACAGGCTTCAACAGCCTTTCTTTTGAAACAAATAGCCTTAAAACTGGCTTTCTCTTGAAACACACTGTGTTCGTTCGTTTGCATAGCGATATCGTCTTCTCGTATAAGCTACATTCCGCTTGCGTAGCTTTTACTGCATCGATAGGCCTAAAAGACGATCACGTAAACTAGTAAGAAAGTCGGAACGCCTTTTTGTAATTTATTACACTCCATTGTAGTACGTATTCGACTTTGTACTTGATCATTTTACAAAATATCAAAATATGTACTAAATTTGCGAATTTATTATTATGCAATTGTTTAAAATAAAAATGTTTATTTACAAAAAAAAAAAAAAATTATAGGGCTTTTTATTGTAACGACGCGTCTTTTTTCCTGACCGACATGTTTGTCCATAAACAAGCTCAGTAAAAATGGCAACATCATGCTGTGGAATCAGATCTAGTGAAGAATTTGGCGTGCATAATTTGAATGTGCGTAATTTGAATTTGACGGTTAACTTAGGTACATTTGGAAGCACTATTACCAAACGTTCAGTATCAACAAACATGTCGTAATAATAATTAATAAAATATGTTTATGTTACTTATAACAATGAGTCTATGAAATTCGTTCCTGCGGAACTTTTTATGTACTCATGTTATAACCAACTAAAAATATTAAAAAAATATTGATTTACGCATTTTTAAAATTAAAAAAAAAAGGCTAAAATTAAGGTCGCTAAGAGTTAATTAAGTGGTTCTCAGGCATGTTTTTTTTTTTGTTAGCGCATGAAACGTTTTTTATGACATTGTCTTAAAAAAAATTTCGATCGCGCAACGGCTTTTTCACAAACATTTCCTGGAGCCGATGACTACATCAGCTCTTTGCTCCTTCACATGTTTGCCTCGAAATGAATCTGTCGTTCAGAGGTATGTCACCACTGAAAACTTGGATCTAAAGAATGGCTGTTATCAAATGTGCAACTTTTTACGCTGATCCAGGCATTAAAAATAGATATTGTACTCCAAAACAAAATGTAAGCTACTATTTTAGTTTTTTGGCAAAAAAAAAAGGCATCGAAATCACGAATAAAGAGTAAAAATCACAACAGAGTAACAAAAAAAAAAAACCGCCCGCTCGCGTCAATTTTTTTAGTACTACTCATGAGAACCACTTAATTTGGAGTGGCCTACAATAAGTCACAAAATGAGTGTATAATTTGGAGTGTATAATAATGATTTTTTTTTAATAAATAAATTTGATAATGCTTTACGTCATTTGAAGTAAATTACTTCTGTAAATTACTTCCGGCTCAATTCTGAACATTCCGAGAAGGTTTTGCAAGTGAAGGAAGTACAGTAAGGGTAGGGGAAACCCGAGGATCCCATCCTGGGAAAATTGCGATCATCACAAGGGGAAAAGATAATCTCAAGTATAGATCCTATATCCTCTAAAGGAGGCTGTTAGTCTCTCACGCTACCCTGCTCATTAGAGACCGGGAAGGACTTTGCCAGAGTCCCTTTTCCAACCATCAACCAGGTAATCCTTTTCAGGCTCTGTACCCCTGACACTATGACCACAAATTGGAAATTATCAATTTTTTTCAATGCTTTTGTTTTGGCCCATTAACTTGTGCTATTTACTGGCAGATAATTTTTCTCGTGCATTGTAGAGGCCAAAACATTCGGGTAAAAAAAAATATGGATAATTTCCGCAGTTCTTGTGATAGTACGTGTTAATGCAGTCTTATGCAGTCTTATCAATTTAATGCAGTCTTAGCAGTTGAATCGGTTGTGATTGACAAATTTATGATTAAAAGAACAAATTTTTGTCAGGAAAACTCTCAATTGAGTAAAACCTAGAACTGATTACTGAGCTGATTTTGCAGGCCAGAGGGAATTCTGGAGAGAGGGTTTATAAACATGGTATTTTGACCAGGAATAAGCTGTGCCGGACCGAAGGGGAAAAAATGAGTAAAAGGAGGAATTTTTCGACGGGAGCGGTGGTGTAAAAGAGCCCCAAAAACGCAAAAAAAAAAGACAATAACGGCTACAAAAGTTGTGCAAAAAGGGGGTAAAATGAGGTTAAAACACCCCCGAAAAAAGAGGTCCCCAGAAAAAAGGTAAGTTTACTCCTGCCCTCCCGGGGGCCTGTGCACGTCCCTGACCATACCTAACCAGAACCCCGCTGCAGTTGGGAGGGGAAGATGGTACCAGAGGCGCAAGAGAATTTTGTGAGGGGGAGCAACCACGCTTCACTGCAACTCAAGAGTTTTCACTCATAAAACATATATAGTTAAGGCAAAGTCTAGAACAAAGGCAGTCATTACCTTTAAAGGGATATTCCTCCCAGCGCCATTTTTCTTGATCCACCACATCAAGTACGGCCCCAAAGGTCTATTTCCTTACCGATAGTCAATCCCTTGCTAAAAATCAGTTTTAAAATGTGGCGTCTATAGAAGATTTTCTGTTGAATAATATTGTTAACTTTATTTACTGTATCCTACACGTATATGATGCTTTGCGAGCTTACAATAATCATGACGTTTCATCTCTGTGTGTGCATGTACTAATTTTCTAATAATTACTATGAGATCAACAATCTAAAAGACTAATGCGGTAAAAATTAAATTTAATTATTCCAATAGATCGCCGAAGCAAAATTATAAGACACTTGCCTAGACAATTATAAATTGTGATGTTAAAATACGAGAATCATTCCAGTTTGTGACGACACAATCTTTAACTTGATGCTGTGCTGTGTACTATACCCAAAGCCAACCGAGACAGCAGCTACTATGTTCTTCGTTGCGAGGAACGCAGCTACCACCTCAGCCGACCTTGGCCCTGGTAAATCGCGGATGGCGATCTGCGCGTAGCTGTTATAAGGCAGGCGGAATGTTATAAGTCAGGCCGGATGTCCCTTTAATCTTCCGACCATATTTGTCTTTTTGAACAGTTTACATGCAGTGGGCATACTATATACAAAGAAGAAATGAAAACAAAAACAGTAAACTTACGCAAACTCATCTCTGGCACATTCCAAACCCAGATGAAGGAAGAGCAAAGAAATCCATGCTGTATCAAAACAGGTTGTCTCGGAGTTGATCCAGGCCCATCTTTTCCATAGGGAATGCGCTGCATACTTAGGATATAACCGTCTTCTGTAGTTACGTTGTGAACTTCTACTGGGTAGCCATAGTAAGTAATAATCTGGGACTGAAAATTCAAACCAGAAATAAGTACACGTGAATTTTATCAGTGTCTTCGAAATATTCTGTGTCCAGGGTAGAATTAAAGGGAAATAACCTCCACTATTTTAGTGCATCCTGCGCCTAATAGCTTTTGCAACATTTACGTAGGTTAGAGTAGCAAAACCTTCTCACACGAGGGAGAAAAAAAAACAGGTAAATGAATGAGGTTGCAACATTTACATACATTTGAACTAGTGTTGCAAAACTGCGATTCGCACAGTGAAGCGAACAGGGAAGCAAGATATTTTAAGATTCGGGTCCATCAAAGAATGCTGAATCAGTGGGAACACACCCAAGTACACCAAACAAAAATCTACCGAAGTTAAAACGATAGATTGGCTGGAAGCCGTTAGAAAAGCCATGAGTGAAAGTCGAGGAATTTATGCTTGCGCCTATTGAAAATGTTGGCTGCATTGCTTCAAACAGCTTACAACAGACGCAGTCATCCGTTAACGAGGGCTACAGGGATCCGGTTGTAATACAGTACTGATTTTATTCTGACGCAACAAATCTACTAGCCACTGATGGTGAAGTGTTGTTTCGACCAATACGTTCAGGTAGCCATGACCGCAACGCTCTTCAGCCCGGAACCTTACACCTGAAGACAAGCTTGCAACAAGGTGTTCGCGACCAGATCGCCATAATTTATCACGTGAAATCCTACAACTGGCCGGTGTCACGCATGGCCACTTTCGTAGGAACCAACGCAATACACCACGGACGTAGAGGTTTGAGTTAAAGTGGCACTATCACCGATTGAAAGCAGACGAAATCTGACAACATCTAGCGCTATGAAGAACTATCTAGCTGTTGCTTGCACCAAGCGAAGGAATGCATATCGGTATTTCTTTTAACAAAACAAACACGCCACGACATCCTTAAGTATTGAGTGAAAATTTGGTTCATCCTCGTGCACCTGGGAGCAAGTTATAAAGATTAACAATATCCTTGACGCTGGATGGCGCCACAGTATTTTCGTTCGCATTTCAATCAGAGATAGTGCCACTTTAAGAGGACCAGAGATACACAGGCTCGTATGTTCTATATTCTTCCAGCCACTTCCTGGTATGGCTTGTGTGTATCCAGAGTCACCTACAGTAAAGGCAGTATCACCTTTGCCTTCCAAAAAAACTGTCCGCGGTAAATTGTCAAGTGGCGTCATCAGTGGGCAGAATTTTGAACCCTCGTCGGTTAGTTAACAGTTAACAGTAGAGATGGCAGCAGTAAGCAAACGTTCTCTTCCCTTGATTTTAGTCGCCTTATTTGCCTGTTCTGAGTCGGCCTTACTGCAGGAGGCTCTGGACCCTTTGGTGTATCCCAACATGCCAAGTGCCAAAGAGAATCAGCGTATGAACAAGGACGGTTGCACTCGCCAGCCATATTGAAATCTTCGCTTCGTTTTACGCAGGCAAGCAATGCACAACGTTCCAACAATTTATTAATTAACAGCAGCATGCCACCTGATTTGAATACGACAATACTATAAAAAAAAGCTTTAATAAAACACTGGGTACACCTGTGCTGAACCTCATAATCTGTATAAATTTAAATTCTGTCGCTCCTTCGTGATGCTTCCACTCTATTAGGCGCGTTTCTCATTCCAGCAAGGGCGGGGGGGGGGGGGGGCCGGAAGCCGTATGGAAGCCCCTGTGAGAAGTAAGATGTACGACGAGAACTACGATGAATGACGTCAATCACGTCACAGGCAGCATGACTTTCTGGCGAGATGCTCGCCCTACAGTCGCAGCTAGTAGTCGCTGGCCCCCTTAACCCTCTCTTTGAATTAAATGTAGGCTCTAGGTGGTAACAATTGGAAGATGAAAACCTCACGAATCCATTACTGTACTATTAAAAAACTCTTTCAGATATAGATTGATCTAAAACAAAACCCAAAAGGGTGAAAGAACCCGCCAAGTTTCAGCCAATCAAAGTAGTGATATCAGAACCAGAATGGCGGCCATCAAGTTGCTGCATTAGTTGCCAAGCTAATTCCACCGAGTATTAGATCAAAGGTTAAATCAAAAACCTAACCATTGCTACTATCGGTAGCAATGGTCAAGTTTTTTATTTAACGTGTGAGGTAATAGTCGGTAATAGCTTGGCAACTAATGTAGCAACTTGGAGGCAGCCATTTTGGTTCTGATATCACTACTTTGATTGGCTGAAACTTGGTGGGTTCGTTCACCCTTGTGGGTTTTGTTGTAGATATCACTTCTTTTGTAGTTTTTTTTTTTTGGTGGCATCTTATTTTAGTCACTGCCCAGTTATCTACTATCTGGCCAAGTTTGGTCGAAAAATGTGCCGCAGTGAGGACTTCAATCATTAATGCGTTTGCCGATTTGCCTTCAACCATCAACAATAAGTAGCTCGGGCTGCGGATTTATTAAAAGCTTAGTGGCCCGAAGCCATGCGCCCTACTACAAACAAGTAGCGCTTCCATTTTATCGACAATGATGTGTTACCGATTATTTCTGGCTGTCCGTTTGCATTATTAGTCGTTAACACTAATAACGAGTAATGCTTATTTTGCTCACTGGTGGCGTTTTTCCAACATACGGAAAAATAGCATTACAAATGATTGCAATCTTTTTACTTAATGCCTCCCTACACGTTAAACCACAAAAGGCACGTATTGGAGTTAAAAGAGTGTTGAATACCAAATTTCCTTCGTATCTGTCGCATAATTTATTTTATATGAGGGGAATTAGTAGTCAGTAGTCAATAGTAAGTAATCAGTAGTCAGTAGTCAGCAGTCAGTTGTCAGTATATAGTAGTCAGCTAAAATCAACGATCTTCACGCACTTTTATGTCATTGATACAGTTTATGCACGTGATTGAAATACAGCTATTGCTTGTCAGAGCACAAAGACTGCCCATTTTTAACAATTTCCAAGCTGTTTCGTCGCATCGGTATTTATCCCCGCTATCGTGAAATACGCTCAGCTCTAGTTTTTGTTAAAGTACCAAAGCTACGCAACAACATTGCAAGAATTAAACAATGACTTTCTTATACAACGAAGTTACAATGAAACTTTGTGACAATTATTGAACTTAGTGAACGGACCACTAGCGTGGTCCTTGATAAACTGTTGGAATAGGCTACCGAATGAAGTTGTAAATGGTTTTAAGAATGCCGTCTAGTGGGGGACACATGCCACGCAAATTGGATTTTTGTTTTTGATTGACTTTTGTATGGTCTTGGTGGTTCCAATATTTTTGGATAAATTGATTTAAAAAAATTCTTTTGTTGTTTGACTTTACGACTTTTTTATGTCCATGCTTTTGATTGTTATGCATAAGGGTACTTTGACTTTTTATGATGGGTACATGTTTTTGAAAATGGTGCATACCTCATTTTGGGAACAGCATGCAAATTGAAAATAAACCTAAACTGAATCCTAAGCTAACCTAACCAAAACATCTTTTTTTTTTAAATTAATTTCTTTGAGTCTTAAGTCAGCCGAAGCAACTTAATGCTTGTATGGCTAAACCGGCTCAATTTTGAACATTACCAGACTTTTAGAGAAGACGAAATATCAGGTAAAGGGAGGTGCCAACCCGGGGATTCGATTCGGGAAACCTCCGATCATCGTAGGGGCCGAAAAAATGTCCAGAATACACCACCGCAACTTGGTCGCTGCCCCAACTACATTTCGCAAGCCAGTCCGGCTTCTTCTTCTTCGTTGTGCCCTCTTGATACGATTACGTACATAAAACCTGTAGTTTTCTTTGCATTTTGGCAAATGGGAGTAATTTTTTAGAAATATTACAAACTGTGACAAGATTACGAGCTATAGATGAGGTCTTCTGCCAAAGACGTCAACCATTTAAGTAGGACATTTGAGTTTTATTGAATTAACGGGCATAGCGATGAGACCATCATTTTACGACTTGGCTTCCAAAGTTTGAGTGAATTACACTTGAATACACTGGCAAGAGAACTAGCAAAAGAGTATACTCCGGCCTGAGATATCCTGCGCATATAAAAGGGAAAGTTAATAATTAGTTAATATTTATTATTTCCATATTTAATGACGCATGGTGAGAGCAAATGCTCTTCGTCCGATGCTCGCGACTGTCTGTCTGTCTGTTTGTCTGCATCCACGATAACAATGATAGAATCATCCTATCTCTTCATACTTTCCAGGCCGATTATGTGCCTATTGGAGAATTCATAAATTCATAAAATTGTTGAAGAAGTTCTTTTTTTTTTCCTTTTTGACAATTTAGATTATTTATTATTTTAAACTGAAATACAGTTTAACAAGAATCTTGAATTAGCTAATTGTGTGTGTCATCAATTTAACATAATTACAACAGACAATTTACAGTAAGAGATTTTACCCTCATCTATGCAAGAAAGCACTACTTTACATTTTAACGTGTGATTTTGATCTGCCCTTAGTAGAAAATATTTTTAGGAAAAATAATAAAAAATAATACGCAACAAGTAAAGCCACTTAATGTGGTCATCGTGGCTGAGTGGTCAGAGGGCTCAGCCTGGTTGCTGGTGGTTTGCGGATCTGGTCGAACCCCTGGAAAGGGGACCTTGGTAGGACCTTGGTTACTGCCAGGGTAGCGTGAGAAGCTACCATGCTCCTTCGGGGCTATGGGAACTAATCTGGCAGGTTCTGGACAATCTTTCGGCCCCTACGATGATCGGAGGTTTCCCGGATCAATCCCCGGGTTGACACCTCCCTTTGCCAGATATTTCTTCTTCTCTAAAAGTATGGTAATGTTCAAAATTGAGCCGGTTCAGCCACACGAGCATTCAATTGCTTCGGCTGACTTAAGGCTCAAAGAAATTAATTTAAAAAAATGCACATTAAAACACTAGAACGTATAAACCTGCGAAGCTTTTCAAATAACGGTCATGGCTGAACACCAGTGATAGAGAAATTCAACCAATATGCCCACCTTAAAAAACTTCAAGGCTGTTTTACGCAATAAAACTTCCATTGTACAGTACAGTTTCCTCAAAGAGCAACAAAGTACGCATATGGAACAAGTGCAGTACATCCGGTTTAAAAATCAGACAAATAGCGGCACAGGACGTATCGTGAGCAACTGCTATTGAGGTTTTATAATAATTTTGAGATAATAAACCTGTGCTCGTATCACGTTCACGACACGCGATAAGCTGCATCAGTAGCGTGCCACAGCGGCCACGGGCAACTTTTGTAAAAGGCCACGCTAAAGTTTTTTTTTCTAGGGTCCTTTTTTTTTCGCTCGTCAGGCTTTTATAAACTTTTTTTTTTTAAAAGCTTGTGTCAATTTTATCCTTTTATGCCTCTTTCTGCCCCTTTCCTGGCGTTCTCCTAGGGGCAAAAAAAAACCAGAAAAAGGACAGAAAGGGGCATAAAAGGATAAAATAGAGAGACATGCATTTAAAAAATCAGAACATCAAAATACAGCATATTTTTTTTTACAAAAAAAGCAAGGTTGGCTATCAGAAACCCGCTAGGGCCCTTGCCTTTCCTGTTGCTCCTGCAACGAATTTTATATTTTTTTATTTTACTTATAAAAAAGAGGGTAAAAAAAAAAGACGAGCACAAAAAAAAAAGGCTGCAGCACCAGCGTTTCTCGGTTCAGAAAATCAAAATTCAGCATATTTTTTTTTTTACAAAAAGGGCAAAAGGGCATTTTTTTCCGAAGAGGGCAGGGGAATGTCCCATTGCCCCCACCTGTGCACGCCACTGAGATGCAACCTGTAGTTATTTGGTTCCCTTTTTTGAGCGTTGCAATTCCTGCGACTAATCTTCCCTTTTTTTACTTAACCACTTCAATATTACGGTTTTAACGACGAAGAATGCACGTGTGCAATGTTTTTTTTTGCATTGCATTGCACAAGTCGAGCACTTTAATTATTTACTGTATCACAAATTTAAAATTTAGTTTTAATCAATTCGTGGGTCGATCATTTTCCTTCACAAAAAGTTTTTATAATTATTGAGTACTACTGGAATTTCTAAGATTTTAGAATTTTTGCTTTGGTATAAACTTTAATAGCAGAATTTTGAAATTTATTGTAACTAGAATTCCTAGAAATTTCAACTTTTTGGAGCATATTTTTTTGTTGCCACTTTACCCACCATTGTTTCATTGGATTTTACCCTGGAATTACACGTTATTTTTTTATTTATATATTTTTTTACAATATCCAAATTGTATTATGCATATTTGCCTTTATTTTTACATAATGTTTTCCAAATGACCGTCTTAACATTTTATTCCGCTTGAACCACTGCAGAATGGACCGACTCCTTCTACAATTAGGACCTTTAACAATACACAAAAAAAGGCGCATGGCGCATGGCTTCGGGCCACTAAGCTTTTAATAAATCCGTAACCCGCGCTACTATTGTTGATGGTTGAATGCAAATCAGCATACGCTTTAATTTATAGGAAAACAAAAACGAGCTTGTTTGAAGCTTAAGGTAAGGTTTAACTGAACTGAAGTCAAAACAGCAGAGGGACACAAATAAACTTTCCTGTAAGGTTCCAGATATTGCAGTGTCGCTGTGCTGTTTAGTCCACGTGAAACCTTACTGCTGTATTCAATTGTTTTTACCATTTTTACTTTTCCACACGGTAGATCAGCTAATGATTGGTGCATTCTACTTAGGTAAACGACATCTCTGGAAATTGTTTAAAAATTAATCGTCTTATGTACTTAGCATATCGACAGGTAATTCTGGGTTCGTGCAAGTCCTTCAGGAAATGTCCTTGAAAGTAATAATGATATCCATGCCAGGAAAGGTGCTTGAAAATCTTGAAAAATGATATATGTATTATCAGTAGGGCGACGGATGGGAAATTGACAATGTGACTGAAGAATACTGAAAAGATTCAGTCAAGAAAGTATACTTATCGAGTGTGCAGCCTTACATTATTCTTCGTTTATTTGGACATGAAAAGTTTTGAAATTTGGGTTCTGGCTTTAATTGCATTTACGTGTTTAGTGGTTGGATACAGCAGTAAGGTTTCACGTGGACTAAACAGCAAAGCGACACTGCAATATCTGGAACCTTACAGAAATGTTTATTTGTGTCCCTTTGGTGTTTTGACTTCAGTACAGTTAAACCTTACCTAAGCATCAAACGAGCTCGTTTTTGTTTTCTAATTCGTGGTACTTTGGTGTACCATGCCGCGTATTAGGTTGCTTTAATGTTTTGTATCTTGATCAATTACGGTTTGCACAGACCAAGACAGAAACAAATCCTTTAATCTTCAGTCTACGTTTTGCAGCTGGCGTTTGCTAATTGGCATTGTTGCATATAACAATGTTTAAAACAATGTCAAACGATCAATCTGGCCGTTTAGAGCTCCGTAACTCCTGAACCACTCCACCATTTAGAAAAGGACTTATGGAAAGGGCACATCTATAGAGCAATACCTGTAAAATGAGCTAAGAACCAACTTTATAGGACAAATAGTTTATTCTGTTCGTGCCAAGAGGTACACGAAGCCAAAAATGAAAATCACGGTTTCAACTCAATTCCAGATCTCCGCTGTGACAAATCGGAAATTTTTTAAAGTTGGTACACGTGTTGGTCAAGTCCCACAAAACTCATATACCAAATTTCAGTGGAAAATGTTGAAAGGCGGCGGAGAAATTAAACATCGAAAATTCAGCTTTAACATGGGAGACCGAGGTCAAACCTTACAGTAAAGGCTACCGCCTTTACTAATAAGATTGAAGTGCTCACTGCAGCAAAACTAAAAAAAAAATAATATCTCCGTTTGTAGTCAATATTTTTCGACCAAACTTGGCCCGATAGTATATAACTGGGCAGTGGCTAAAATAAGATGCCATAAAAAACAAACAAAAGAAGTGATATCTAAAATAAAACCCACAGGGGTGAACGAACCCACCCAAGTTTCAGCCAATCAAAGTAGTGATATCAGAGCTAAAATGGCTGCCACCAAGTTGCTACATTAGTTGCCAAGCTATTCCCACCGACTGTTACTTAACACGTTAAATCAAAAACGTGACCATTGCTATAGGTTTTTGATTTAACCTTTGATGTAATACTCGGTAGAATTATCTGCAACTAATACAGAACTTGGTTTGAGAAGTTTCAGCATTTTTAGCAGATAAGATTGAGTGACAGCCAGTATCGTGCACAATTAAAACCACACTACATTTCGGGAGGACAACCTCCCGTCTTCAGGTAAAAATAAACACTAAAACATTTAAAAAAAATTCATGGCAGTATCTGCCGAGTCACCAAGTCTATAAAAACAAACCATTTAGGCATGGTCAAGGCCTAAACCTTTAAAATTTAAAAAATATTTAACATACCAATTGATACATCATGTTTCTAGATGGGCGCCCGGAAGTAGAGTGGTAACAGGAGGCAGTGATGTGACGTGGTTCAGAATAATTTGGCCTGGTCCAAATTAAATAGGGTGGTTTAGGTAGACGGCTTTTTCTTGAACTTGTTGACTTTGTTAAGTTGTAGGTTGTTGATTACTGGAAAATATTCTTTTAGAGTTTCGCTTTGTAGAATTAAATG
>JAHWFP010020962.1:374-10652 GCA_023313725.1 Lithobius niger | reverse complement strand
ACGGAACTTCTGAGCCTAGAAAAAGATGGAAAAGACCATCAAAACGTGTGAGCCTGGAAAAAGATGAAAAAGACCACGGAACTACTGAAGCTGGAAAAAGATGAAAAAGACCTGAATTTTGGTTTACGTAACGACGTACGAACTGTGTGCAAGAAATGATTTCACCGTTGGAACAAGGCATTACTTGCATCTTTCCAACAGTACTTCTGGCATCAACAACAACACGTTCTAGAGATATTGTTAAAATGTAACCAAACTGGAATGTTGCTACTGACAAAGTTGAATTGAAAGTGAATAAGACAGGTGCGAGGTTGTGAAACAAACTAAGAAAAATTGCGAATTTACAAACCACCAGCCAGCCGAGTTGTGCTCTGTGAGAAGGCCAGAGAACGGTCCATTATTTGATGGTAGAGCGTGGGAAAGCAACTGTTGAAAGTTGTTTCAGCATAAATTCTGCATTCCTTGTTGAAAACCTACAGGTGCTATTGGCTGTTGGCTTCAGAAAATTGAAGTGGCCAAACCAATGACCATTCCTGTTTGCAATTCCCATTCGTTAAAAGGAAGAGTTACCATAAATCGTGTATTAGACGCCCATGGGCTTACAATGCAGTTAATTTGGCTAAAATCGGGATTGGGCTTTAAAACAAAAATAATCTTTTTTCGAAACTTACTTCGGTCCATGGAGGGACTTTTCTTTATCACTTAAAGGCTCCTGGTGTTAGGTTAATAGTGTATTTTTTAAAATTTCCAATGGTTGCTGTTTCGGGTGCAAGACGTCATTTTTCGTATGTATCATTGTATCTCTTGAAATTTTTAAAAATTTCTTCCCATTCTGGCAAGTGGGCCAAATGCCAAAATGCCAACGGTCAACCGAAGCATACGAAAATGAAAGCAGCAGCTTACGAAAATTCATGCATGCAAATGTTTTTAATTTATTAAATGACCTTTGTGGAAAAGAAACAACACTATACATTATGACATGGGAAGACATACATAATTTTGTAATACTTTTTTCACTCAGCTGAATACCGTGAGTGCGTAAAAAAATTGGTGAGGGAATTTGTTTAATTCTAGATTGATAATTGCTTTACAGGTTAAAATGCATGGTATGTAAATAGTCATTTTTTAACCCAAATAGAAATTGTATGCGCAACTTGTCAAGACCACGGAAAGTCTTTTTTTTTTAATTTTATAAATAAACTTTAACTTTACGAAATGATCAAAACGACCCTCATGACGCTTAATATGATCAATTTTACAATACGTAATTGCCAGTAAATAAATTATGTAACTTCCATACCAAACATAAAGTTACAAACACTTAACAATGAGTAAAAACCATGCAACCAAAACTGCCTACACCCTCTTCCCATTCATGTGCATGATAGGAATAATCCAGTTTGGGTTCCCACAAGTCGCCCTAGTTGAACTTATTTTCAAAGAGTTTATTAAGCTTGTTCCTACCCGACTTTCTCTCTCAAAATTTTAAATAGGGTGATAATTCCCCCATCTTCCTTTTCTTTTCTCCACCAAACCAACGGAATATTTAGGGTGCTTCGTATGTTAGAGCTTTAGTGCTTTACATATTAGTGCTTCATACGTTAGTGCGCTATATCCTCAACCCATTTTGTGAGTATAGACGTTGGTGGACGCCCACCAAGGCTTTTAAATCTGTTTCGAGATGGGGGCGCCATAAATCTGTGCCTTATTTTAATATTGGTCTAACGAGAAATAAATAGATGTTAAAAATAAAAAAAAGAAAAAAAAAAGTAAACAACAGTCAAGCGCGCCCCCCCCCCCCCCTCCCCCTACTGTTTTTTCTGGGTGGTCCACACGCCCACACATACAATCTTTCAGGCAGATTATCCGAAAAAAATGGAAATTTTACTGTCTTCAAACCCAAGTTGTGTTGTCAATAACACAATTTAATGACTCTTAATTACAAGTGTTTGAAATCTTGATTCTATTGTGTACTGATTGTTGACCTCATTCACTTTGCCCACTTGTAGAGCAACGCAAAAAATAATTTAAAACAAAAAGTAGAGCCACTGCTAAATTAACCCATTGTTTCATGAAAAAATAACGCCATGCCCTAAAACACAATGCCCCAACACAAATGTTACTAAAAGTGTATGTTTTAGTAACAATTACCTTTCGTTTTCTTCTGCACTTTGAATAAAAACCACACAGCTAAGTAGAATGCCAAGCCTGTGCATGAATGAGGACGATGAACAGCACCACATTTTTAGTTAGTGAACTTGAACAGCATAACAAACTGTTTACATCATACCACTACATACGCAAACTAACGTTTTCGTGGGTCACCTGGAAACCATCATTGATCTCTCTAAGACAAGCACGTGAGCCACAAAAATGAAGACTAATTCAAAAAGTTATAACTTTTAATTAGAGCACTAATAATGTATATTAAGCTCATTCATATTCATACATACTCGTGTTTTAATCGTTTTTGGATAACGTTGCATGTATTTAATAGCCTAATAGCATGGAGCTTGAAGATAGCCTATTCATAGAATGACACGTTGCAGCAACTAGATCCTTATTTAGTTCTAAGTAGCACTTGATTCCAACAAGCGAAGGAATGTGCAAAGAAATTTCTTTTTACACAACAAACAGGCCACGTGCCTCCTTAATTATTTAGTGTAAAGTTGGTGCGTCCACGTGCACCAGCGAGAAAGTGGTCAAGGTTAGTGATACCTCTGTCACTAGATGGTGCCCATCTAGCGGTTCAAAACGGTCGGAAAAAATCGCCTGTGATGTCGTTAGGCAAAACGTTACTGCTTCAATCCTGGTACATATGGGCACACCAACTTTACTTACACTCACTAATGAAGGAGGCACGTGGCTTGTTTGTTGTGTAAAAAGACATTTATTTGTGTGTTTCTTCGCCTGTTGAAACTGGACAGAACAGGCAGGATCGCGGCAAATGGCTATAGATGCTGCAGCTTGTCAAGTGGTGGCAATCCCTTTAAGGGATGGAGGGACATATAGCATCACCAAAAAACAATTTTTAAACTAATAGTTGCAAATACTCTCGTTAGGCTCAAGTTACTGTTTAGTTTCCAGCCCTAGTATTTTCAAAAAGCTAGTATGAGTTGGAAAATGGTCTCAGTCAGAAGAAAACGTAAGGCCGGACTTACTAAATTAGGCAAAATTAGGACGCAAAAAATAAGGATCTAGGACTAGGCTACTCGGAAATTTATGGTATCCTTCCCCACCCTAATATTGTGTCTTTGACACGACCCTGTTTACAAGTTGCACTATCACTGATTGAAACTCTGCAGAATCTGACAACATCTAGCGCTATCTAGCATTATCTAGCACTTGCTTGCATCAAGCGAAGGAATGCACAACGCCATTTCTTTTAACGAAACAAACAAGCCACGAGCCTTCTTAATTATTCAGTAAAAATTCGGTAAGTCCTCGTACGTACTACATCTGGAAGCAAGGTCTAAAGGTTAACAATATCACTACCGCAAGATGCGCCACGGTATTTTCGTATGGTTTTCAATCGATGGTAGTGCCACGTAACTTTACTCGTAAAACTTACAAATTCGGATTTTCAATGTTTTAATTCCCATGATGCTATAAAGGATCTATATTTACACGTAACCATGCAGTCTTCCGTGAGGTAACAACATCTTGGTGTAAATAAACGTTTTTGTCACAACTGCGAAAAAAATACTGAATATACAAGTCACTTCGAAGCGAAGAGGGTAAATGGCCACCTAAACGTAGACGTTACGTCAGTTACGCACGCGCAGAAACTTCTCCAGAACGAGCTAGGCAACAGCGTGGAGTGGCCTGTTCGTCGCGTTAACAGGCCAATTCTTCCCCGGACATTTCGTTCCCGGACAATTCGTCGCAAAAAATTTGTCCCCGAACATTTCGTCCCTGGACAATTCGTCCCAAAGTTTGTCCCCGGACAATTCGTTCCACATTTTTAGAATAGATTAAAGACGGGAAAGCCAATTTAATTTTCTTCAGGAAACGTCCTATTCAATTTTGACGTAAAGTTACCCCTTATGGTCCAAAGTTGTCATTTTATGCCAAATTGACGGAAAATAGTACATTTAGTATTATAGTGTATAGCATTCCTGATTATGCACCTTGATTTTACCTAATTACCCTAGTTGAACATACTTAGGCTCTTCTGAAAGGGTGTGTTGAATTCTTTCCAGCAATGCTAATCACAATTGTGCATCTTAAATAGGGACCGTCCTATGCGCATTGAAAGGTGGTGTTGTAATGACGTAGCGGCGAAAGAGAATGGTGATTTTCGATTTCAAAGTTCTCCTATGAGCTATCTAATTACCCTAGATGGACATACCTAGGCTTTCTGAAAGGTGGGGATGTATTCTTTCTATCAATGTTAATTTCAGTTGTGTATCTTAAATAGGGACCGCTCTATATACGCCTATTGAAAGGTGTTGTTGTAATGACGTAATGGCAAAAAAAAATGATGATTTTCGATTTAAAGTGCTTCTATGAGCTATCTAATAACCTAGAAGGACATACTCAGGCTCTTCTAAAAGGTTGTGATGTATTCTTTCCATCAATGCTAATCACAATGGTGTATCGTAGATAGGGACTGTCCTACACCCATTGAAAAGTGTTATCGTACTTGCGTAACGGCGAAAGACTATGGTGATTTTCGATTTTGAAGTTCTCCTGTGAGCTCGCTTATTACCCTAGATGGACATACTTAGGCTCTTTTAAAAGGTGGTGGTGTATTTATTATAGCAATGCTAATCACATTAGGAGAACTCATAGGAGAACTTTGAAATCGAAAATTTGGGGTCTTTGAACGTGATAGCCTTGTCTCGCCGCACGCACACCTCCTACCAGCAAATGGACGCTACATCCCACGGTCTGTTCCTCCTCTGCCACGCTCTGTTCCTCTTTTGGCAACGCCCGCTAGTAGACCTCTTTGCCACGAGATTCAACAACAGACTTCTCTTGTTTGTCAGCCCTCTTCCAGATCCCCGATCATGGGCAGTGGATGCGCTAACACTCGATTGGAATCATCTTCATGCCTACGTGTTTTCCCCCTCGCGCCTCCTTCCACTTGTCCTCCGCAAGATTGCCACTTGCAACGGACGTTTTCTCCTCATCGCATCAAATTGGCCTGCGGCAGCTTGGTTTCCGCTGCTCCTCAGCCTCCTCATCGACTCCCCCCGACAGCTGCCGAATCAATCAGACCTCCTATCCCAGAACAATGGGCTAATCAACCACTCGAACCTCGGGGCGCTACGCCTTCAGGGGTGGCTACTATTGTCGGACTCCTCCGCGCAACAGGCATTCTTGAGGACGAGGCCTCTTGCATCGCTTCCCGAGCCATCCGCTCCTCTACCACTAAGATATATGACAGCCACTGGAAGCGATGGTTTCATTGGTGTATCACAGAACAAGTTGATCCAATCCACCCTCCTATGCATGACCTCCACCGCTTTTTAACCTCCTTGTTCAAAAGCGGATTACAAGGATCCACAATCTTAGTCTACCGATCAGCCCTAAACGCAGTCTTCAAAGCGGCCGGGAATACGACCCTCCTTACTGACTACAAAATTTCGTCTTTAAACCATTCCTTCCGCTTGGATCGTCCACGCATCAGAAAACAGTTCCCAGATTGGGACCTCTCCATCGTCTTATCAGCCCTTATGGCCTCTCCCTATGAACCGATGGCATCCACACGACTCAGCCATCTCACAAGAAAAACTGTGTTCTTAGTAGCCCTGGCCGCTTGCCTCCGTTGTAGTGAATTACAAGCCTTATCGGCAACCGAAAAAGACTATTTTTTCCTCCAAGATTACAATGGTGTTGCTCTCACCCCTCGTCCATCTTTTCGTGCAAAAACTCAGAAACACACTGAACGTACTCATTCCTTTATCATTCCATCCCTCTCCAACATCCTGGGAGACGACGAAGAACGTACTTTATGTCCTGTACATGCCATCCGCTTTTATCTCAAGGCATCAAAACCCATTCGAAGAGGACGCACCCAGCTTTTTTTTTCCATTCAGTAACAAAGTTGGAAGTACTTCCACACGAATGATTGCCACCTGGCTCAAAAGTGTCATCGTCCAAGCCTATGAAGCGCTTGACATCAACTGAGCCACAGAAGGTATCAGAGTGACAGCTCACGAACTTCGAGCAATATCCACCTCCCGGGCCCACTACAGCAACATTCCTGTCACCGAAATTATGGAAGCTCCCTCCTGGAGACATCTTACTGTCTTCACGTCCCACTACCTCCGTGACATGTCTCATCAATCGGAAGGTCTCTACCGCCTCGGGCCATTTATTGCCGCCCGTCACATGCTTTAACCCCTTAAACACACGTTGCTATTCTGTGAAGAGAACCGGTCGCTACCTGCAGGGACTCCTGTTAAATGGCACCCGTCGCCTTGACAAAGTCTATGGGAATACTATTAAAAAGGTAATGGATTTTCTTCAAGGCAACTAGAAACGTCAAAATACCAGTGTTACCTGGTTGATTTGGGTTTCTATTGCCTGTTGAAAAAATACATTACCTTGATCCCGCCCTCCTCCCCTCTAGTCGCCATTTGGGCACGATAGAGGTGTCGAAAAGGTGAGTATTGCCGCTCCGCTTCAACTAATATATGATGGAGGCTGCACAGTTGACCTGCGCAGTAGGTAGCAAACCGGAAGAACATCTTCGTTTGTTTTCTCTAGTATTGAACAGCATTGAGAAGGAGAATGCTATTAAAAAAGGTAATGTAGTTTTTCAACAGGCAATAAAAACCAAAATAAACCCGGTAACACTGGTATTTTGACGATTTTTTTTCAATTGGTTGTTGTACAGGGACGAAATTGTTCCTCTTTCAGGCGAATTTTCTCTTTTTTTTTTAGACTTTGTCGATAATAGCTCATTTGCTTGAACGGCTCAGTTCATTTTGAGGGGGTAGGGGGCAACCCCCCCAGCCCCGAGAATTGGATTGTGCCGTTTCGAGCAGATGAGCTACTACCGACGGTAACCACCACTTACGGTGGAGTGGAGAGATATGGTACGGGGGTAAATTAACCCCGGGGAAAGCAAAACCCGAGGTAGTCGAACCCTGGGGGTTTTGAGGAAACCCCCCCCCCCCCCCGTGGCTTTTGAAAAGACAAAAGTGGCGAGATATGCTCTTGTGCAAGTCGAGGGGAAGGAACCCCTGGGGTTTTTGGTTAAAACACCCTCGGATGTCACTCAAACTATACCCAAGATTAGCCCTAGAGTAAACTAAAGTGGAAGTTCATGTGATATTCTAAGTCAAAACAAATCTTATCAAGCACTGAATAGCACTGATTGCGTAATCCTTCACGCTAATTTTTGTGTGGTAATGGCAACAATAAAAACGCTTGTTGTTGTCCTTCCTCTTAGCACATATTACTGTCAATCCTCGCCTCCTTGGTTAACGCTTGGTCATTCAAGTTAGGTTTCGATTGGGTCGGCCAGTCAAAGGATCTGAACATCTGAATTTTGGATCAGATGAACAGCCTATTAACTTGGTGTGATTCTGGCAACCAAATGATCGCAACTAAAGTTACAGAACAAAGTCTCAGAACAAAGTGTGTTTTTTTTTTCATATAAAAAAAAAGCATTACAAAATAATTTGTTTTTAGGACAGTATTTTATATTTGCAGCAACATGAACATCCGGCCGCTTTGATGAACGTTACTTAAATTTAGTAGCTACTGTTAGCATTTTGATCTAAATTTTGTTTTGTCCTAATTGTTGCATTTGATTGAAGCATAACAATAAAGTAATTGATTCACAACATAGAAACCAGTACCGTAATTACAGGTTTAATTTTATTTAAACCAATTCAAAAAAAAGTTGAAGCGTAGACAGCAAACTTTTTTCTGGGGACCTTTTTTTTTTATTTTTTGGTGTTTTAACACCCATTTCTGCCACTCTTTGCACCACTTTCTTAGCCGTTATTGTCCTTTTTTGGAGTTTTTTAGGCTCATTTACACCACCGCTCCACCGAAAAAGGGCACTTAAAAAAAAGGGTTACTTTGCCATGAGGGCAGGGGCTAGAGCCCCCTCCCCCCCCCTCCCCCCCTCCCCCCCTCCCCTATGGGCACGTCCCTGTAGGTTTAGACACAAAAATTTTAAAAGTTGACGCATAGACAGCTGGATCTATATTCCATATAAAACGAAACTCCCTAAAATCAGTGAAACAAGAAAAAACTGAGCAAGCCGTGGTACTAACACAGGTTTTAAGTGAAGCCTGGTTCTTGTTGTTCAGCATAAGCGTTGCTTTTTATACCTTTAAATTAGTGAAACAAGAAAAGAAACGATGTAAGCATAAAGTGACGATGGAGCCGAACCTCAAAGTGTGGCGTCACTTAAAATTTGAGTTTCTTAAGAAGTTATGTTAGTACGACACCTTACATTTGTTTTATGGGTTTACTTACTTTAGAGGTAGAGCATTACATTTTGGTATCTACGCTTCAACTTTATTGAATTAGTATCACTGGTTTTTATTAAATAAATAAATAAATAAAATTAAACCTGTAATTACAGTACTATAGTTATGAATCAATTACTTCCTTGTCATGCTTCAATCAAATGCGACGTTTAGGACAAAAACAAAATTTAGATTAAAAATGCTAACAGTAGCTACTGAATTTAAATAACGTTCATCAAAGCAGACGGATGTTCATGTTGCCGCAAATATAAAATACTGTTCTAAAAACGAATTATTTTGTAATGCTTTTTGTATATGAAAAAAAAACCACACTTTGTTCTGTGACTTTAGTTGCGATCATTTGGTTGCCAGAATCACACCAAGTTAATAGGTTGTTCATTGATCCAAAATTCAGATGCTCAGTAATCAGATCCAAACCCAGTCCCAGTCGAAACCTAACTTACCCAGCGTTCACCCGATACAACGCTGTTGAGTAGAAAGGACGCGAGGATTGATACAAAAATGTGTTTGAGGAAGGACAACAACAATCATTTTTACTGTTGCCATTACCACACACAAATTAGCGTGAAAGATTATGCAATCAGTGCTATTCAGTGTTTGATAAGATTTGTTTTGACTTAGACTATCACATGAACTTCACTTTAGTTTACTCTAGGATTAATCTTGGGTATAGTTTGATTGACATCCGAGGGTGTTTTAACCAAAACCCCAGGGGTTCCTTCCCCTCGGCTTGCACAAGAGCATATCTCGCCACTTTTGACTTTTCAATATCCCCCGGGGTTTCCTCAAAAACCCTAGGGTTCCACCACCTCAGGTTTCGCTTTCCCTGGGGTTAATTTACCCCGTACCAATCTCTCCACCTGTTCAGTGATTTTCGTGTTCAAATTGCTGTTGAGAGCTCTCTAATGGCCCGAAATGGATATGCTTAGGATTTTCTGAAAGGTGGGAATCTATACTTTCCTTCAATCCTAACTGAAATTGTTTAAGTTAGATAGGAACTGTCCTATGCCCATCTATAAATATATTTGGCCTGTGAGGATGCATTATTTGAGATCAGACCATATCAGGGATCGTGGCCAGCAAATTCATCATGCACTATAATGAAAGAGGGCGGGCGGCCGACATTGTGAACGTATGTGCCCTGTAACAATCATTGCTTCAATAATGCTGGTTATTAGTTCAACAGCTTCAAAGTTGGTTGAGTAACAATCACTGCATGCACGTTCGCTGTTGCGGGCGTATTGCGCTTGGTATCAAAACGGAGAAAGAGGCAATTCAGCCACAGTGATAATAAGGGCGGTTGCAGACAGACCACAAAATGCGCCACAATCGCAGACGCAATTTTTGGCGTTTGTGGCGCGTTTGTGGCATAAAAATCGCAATCAGTAGCAGTGGCGCGTTTCTGCGTCCGTTGGTAGAACGCCCCCAAATCGGTTGAAAGTGCTCCATACTCGGCATTTTATTTCGCTCGCGCATAGGGGCACCGGCTAGACCAGCATATGTTACGCTGGGGTACAGCTAGTTTAAAGGTAAAAAGGTAATGGCGTAGCGGTGAAAGCGTATGGTTGGCTTTTAATTCAGAAGTGCTCTAGTGTCCAAAATGGACATGCTTACGATTTTCTGAAAGCGGGATGTATTCTTTCCATCAATCCTAATCGAAATTGTTTAGCTTAGGTACAAATACAAATATGAGCATGAAGATGGCACTTTGAAATTGAAACTAGCCTCTACACAAATTACAGCTACATCTTTAAACGGGCGTAGAACAGGCTCTATCAAAACTAAGGGACCGGTCATTATGTATTGCTGGGGGGGGGGG
>JAHWFP010020961.1:319-11896 GCA_023313725.1 Lithobius niger | reverse complement strand
CCGTTGCTCGTTTTAGGGATTTCTTGGCTTCACGATAGATGACTTTCACCCGTTGAAAGTCGTCTTGTAGAGCCGTAAGGTCCAATGGCTCGGCCGGCGGGGTGCATTGGCCGGGTTGCAAGGGAGAGTCCGTGGACACATTAACGCTTGTAAATGGTGCTTCAGTGAAGGAGGCAGCAGGAATCGGGCCAACGGCGGCGAGGTCGAGGGCGGAGATACAGCGATCGCCGAGGGAGAAAGCAGTAGCTTGCGGGCGAAGGAGAGCATGAGAGGGAGCGGCGAGCGAAGTGGGAACTTCGGAAGCGGCGGCCATCATCGGGTAGAATCCAAACTTCCGTGTGAAAGACAGGGGAACTGCGGCGCGAGGTGGCGTGGAGACACCTCTGGAGGAAAAATGAATGCCGAAAGCGTCTGCGCTCTCGCAAGGGAGTACTGCCACGCACATGCGCAGTAGGATCATGCAAGCAGGCGCCTGCGCACCGGAAGAAACCTCCAGGGGAACATCACATTCAAGGAATGTAATGCTAAATTATCAGGTTAAGATGTTTTGGCAACAAAGAAACTTAATTTTACTGACGCGGAAAGTCGTGGAAACCCATATAATGGTTGCCGCGGAATTCCGCCGAAAAAGTTTAGCGCGGATTTTTTGATTTTTGCCCGCAGACAATAAGTGACTTTACGAATGGTCTATAAGGACAGCTACCTTAGTGCAGAATTGCACCTTAATGCTGAATTTCGATTGGTCATGCCATTCCGGAGTTAAGGTACCATGAATGATCATTTTCATTGTTTTCCATTATTTTAAAAATTGTTATCAGGCAACAATGCAAATCAGCAAGCAAATGCCAGCCGCAAAGCGCAGGCTGAGATTAAACAGAAGCCAAAGATGCTGGAAATAAGCAGTTCTTCACAAAAATTAAATATCCGAGTTTCCCGAAGAAAGCACGAAGGCAAGGGAAAAGAAGGACGTCAAACCAGATATAAGCAGTTGTTCACAGTGCCCGTTATAGAAATTCCGCTACGCTACGCTGTCACTGCAGGCAAAATGGCAAGGGGCTAAGGGAGATGTCGTGAATGAGTGAGCAAAGCGAAGGGTGAATTGTTAGTAAGTATGCACAAACCGTAATTAAAGAAACCGCATTATCAACCAACAAAAATGAAACGGCCCACTATGGGAAATGGGACTATGGGTAAACATTTTACGAATAGTGACAAAATACGTAGTCATCGAAACTTTATTAAAGAGGTAAAAGTTTTTTCGGGCATGAGATAAGAGTCAATATGTGAAGAGCAATACGTAACTTGATCAAGCGAAGCGAGACGACGCCAAACTGGAACTAAGCAGTTGTTCACAATGCCTGTTATATAAATTCAGTGAGACAACAGGTAAGAAGGCAAGAGGGAAGAACGTCTTACAGTGGTAAGGGAGTTGGCCACTATGTGCAAAATTGTGATTTTAAAATAAACTTACTATTGATGAAGAATGGCCATATGACAGCTAAAACCAAACGTTTATTACACCATACGCTTCTTCTAGTCCCTACTATTGAGCAATCACTGCAGCAATTAGTTGCAAAAAACGTAACTACTGTACAGGCATGTTGGGTAGCCAAAACCACATGTTTATCACACCCGTCCGGAGAACGGGCTTCGTCCCTACTATTGAGCAATCACTGCAGCAATTAGTTGCAAATGTACCTAACTACGGGCATATTATTATTATTATTATTATTATTATTATTATTATTATTATTATTATTATTATTATTATATACAGTTCAGCTAAAGCTAAAAGCTTGTTGCAGGCAGCAAGTAGAAAACCTATGGGTGGAATACGTATTTCTCAAGGCGACTTTTGAAGATGCCTACAGTTCTACAGTTACTAAAGATTTTGCAATCCAGACCATTCCAGTCGTTAATAGTCTTAACAGAGAAGAAGTTCTTTCGGACATCCAGTCGAACAGAAGGCTTCATAATCTTGAGTTGATGTCCCCTCATCTTGCTTCCATGCACAGCTTGAAATATTTTTCTTCGGTATCTCTGTCAAACAATTTTAAAGTTTCAACAAGGGAACCAAGAGTATGCCTTTTGGCCAAAGTAGTCAAACCCAAAAGGAGTCGGCGCTCTGGGTAGCTTAGGCTACCATATTGGGTGAGCCGTTTGGTTGCTCTTCTCTGTACCCTCTCACGCAGCTCTATACCCTTTAGTAGCCACGGCAACCAGCACAAGTTTACGTATTTAACATTCGGCTGAATAATTCCCTTGTAAAGGAGATTGAAAGAGTCTGTATCGAGTTTTGGTATACTCCTACCAATCTGTCCTATTGCCCTAAAGGCATTAGCAACAGCAGTTGCACACTGTTTAGAAAAGCTTACGGTCACGTTGACCCAAATTCCTAGGTCCTTTTCTTCAGCGACAGTGTGTAAGGTTTCACCATTAATTGAATAGTTGTGGTCTCGCATTCCTTTGGCGGTTAATGAAATCGAACACTGTTCTGGAGTTTCTTATGCAGTCATGAAACAGGGCTTTACACTTTTCTAACTTGTGACGTCTAAGGGTGTCTATAAGATTGTTTCGAATGTTAAAAGACTCGAGTGTCTTTTATACTTTATAAATTCTCCACAGACAGTTCTTCTCTTTCAATGCTTCAACAATATGTAGGGGCAGATGTTGGCAACGGTTGCTTGTTCTTTGTTTTGGAATATAAAGCTCAGTCAGCTAAGTGATATTGCTCTTTAAGGTGTTCCCAGCATTAGTCGAATGTTTTAGCAGCAAAGGAGCAACCCCAGTCCATTTCAGCTAGAGTAATATTCATCTCTGTGAATTTCCCTTTCTTGTAGTTATAATTTGCAAAGTTTTTTTCTCAGTACGTGGGGCACTGAGGACGTCCTATGTTAGGATATCGTGGTCACTATTCCCGAAGGGGCCAAATTATACCCCTCAGCCGCCGCCATTAGCCGCCGCGCCGCATTTTTCTGTGTCAGCCGAACAGCCGCCGAATATTTTGCGGCGGCCGCCTGGCCTAGCCGCCGAAAAAAATGCGACTAGAGCCGAAAATTTTGAAGTTTTAATGTATCAAAATGAAACGAAAGTCATGAAGTTAGTTGTAAAATGTTTCTAACGGTAAGCTGTTCTCGATTGCCTTTATTTTTCTTATTTTTTAAAAATATATTCACTTGGCAGCAACTTAAGCGTGCCTGTATTTGTGTAGTCATTAGCATGCAAGGTTACTTTCGGTTTCGTTTTTAGGGTTCGTGTAATAATAGCCAGGACACATCGCTGCGGAAGTATTACTTAAAAAAAAGTGGTGATGCGGCTCTGATTTTTAATTTGAGGGTTCTTCGCAAATTTTTTCTTTTTTCATTTGTGATTCATCTAGAAATCCATTAGGCCTCCGTCGCCTTCCCCCTTCCATTTTGTTATTTTCTTATGCAGTTAGTTTCGTCGTCGATATCTTTGCTTCATTTCGATCGATTTGGCCGAAAATTAGCCGTCAGCCAGCCGAATTTATAGTTGGCCGGTGGTGTCCGTAAAATTTGTGGCCAGCCGCAATTTATCCGAAATTTCTGTTAAGCCGGCTGAAAATGCCAAAATAATGCGGCTGACGGGTACAGGCCAAATGTCTAATGGTAGGAATATAACAGTCGCTGGAGTAAGTATAAGGTCCAACAGGGAAGGTAGTTTATTAGGCACGACACGAGTTGGATGAACCACATGTTGTTCCCAGGATTTTTCCTGGGTTAACTTGAGGAAATCTCTCTCAACAACTCGCGCTCTAATAACAATGGAATCCTCCTTCCAGGAGATCCAGGGAACATTAAAATCGCCGCACACAATATAAGGTGGATCCAGTCGAAGATTGAGTACATAATTTAAAAAGTCTCTGTCTGAATCCTGACTGCAGCAAACAATATAAAAAAGGGTAGGGCTGTGCACTTTAACACAAAGAATTTCGGCGAAATGACCCTTAAACTCTGAGACCAGACTGACATCAAAAAGTTTTTTTTGCATAGATTGCAACTCCACCATGAATTGTACGGAGACTACCCAGCCGAATGATTTGGTGGACATCAGGTAGGACCTCGCCGTCACAAATTGAAGGCTTCAGCCACGTTTCAGTCATAATAACTATATCATAGTCACTGGCTTTTAAAAAGCACTTCAACTCGCCAATATTGGAGTATAAATTCCAACGTAGTAAAATCACAATTGTAGTTTTTCACAAGTTGGGCAGGAGAGCTTATCTCCCTGCCCTTCTGTCGTTTTTTGGCCTTGAAGAACGTCCCAAGAATGCCTTCAAAAGAGTACCTGGAGGCCAGCTGTCCTTGTTCATAAAATCATCGAGATGATTTTTCTCCACCTCGAGACAAAATGATGAATAAGTATTAATTTAGTTTCCAGTTTGAGGCAACTGCCAACAACGTTAATATTGGTTTGCATGTTGTGCAACACATCTCTTCAAATTTTGAAAACAGGGAGGTACTGCCTTTAAAATCTTGGGAATATCCATGATCTCTCTGGTAGTAAAAGATTTGAGTGGTTTGGGCACGTTTGAAGTGTTAGTACTTTGTTGGTTAGAAGTCGCACTGAGCTGAACGAGACTATAATCTACTGGTTCTGTAAGTCTGGTGCGAAGAGGCAAATTAGGCGGTTTCTTTCTAATGTCGGGGAGTTTTTCTGTTGGTTCCACAAATCTCGCTAGGAGTGGGCTGAAAAGTAGGTTGGTCAATTGGAAAACTCTGATTATCTACAGCTGTAACAGCGTTGTTACTGCTTCCCTGCCTGTTATTTTTATTACCGTACTTTTTTTATTCTTTTAAAATCAGACTTTTATCCACTCGTCGATTCCGCTATCGCTGGAATCGCAGTGATTCGACTTCTTTTCAGAATTAAGTTTCAGAATGTCACTACAGGTCGTCAGTTTAGTGTTACTGTTCACATCATCGGCATTCAGATTAGCGGCCGTGGAAATTGCATCTTGAGATTCAAAATCGGTATCACGGTCACTATCAATTTGTTTTGAATCTCTAAGCCGAAGTGGAGGATGAGTTTCGGTTTCGCTATCTATCATCGTGGCAACGCTCCCACGATGCTTTGCGGTTTCCGCTATTTTCTCCACTTCCGGTTCGTGAAGGCATAAACAAGTATGGCGGCTACACGTGCAATTCCCGAGGGAGTGCGAATCTTTCTTACAAATGATTTCGGCACAGTTTTTCGATAGGGAAAGTTTTGAAGCGGCACTGCGGAGGGCAGCGAGTTCATGATTCATGAAATTGAGTGTTTTATTCAGACAACTAACAACTTCTTCCAAAATGACACACATGTGCAAAAAAAAGTCCGCTGCTGCGCTCAGTTTGGTACTGCCAAAACACAACGCTCGATAGAGCTATAATACAGCAGTCTAAAGGCGAAACTAGAGTTAAAGAGTCCAACGAACTGCTTTAATCCTTGCTTGTACACAACTTTTTTCATCTATCAACGGAAGTGATGTCATCTTGAATGCGGCTGATGGCAGACTGAGGGATTGTGGGATCGAACCATCGCAGCAGCTTGCGAAGGTGGTTAATTTTTACGGAATTGTGAGCATGCGCGAGGCACAGTTTATCGACTGATTCTGGATGGATTATCGACGGACTCTGGATGGAGCCATCAGTTACGTTGAAAGGTGACATAGTTTCCCTCATCAGACACTTTCGGACGTTCTGTTGAGGTTCCTGTGCATTGAAGGTACCGAACTGTCTCCAGAAGCGTATGTATGGTTCGAACACATGTGGGTCGTTTTGGAAGAACCTCTGAAGTTCGCAAGTTCAATCTTTACTGGAGGAAACACGGGGCATTTTCCGAGGGCAAGCTAAAGAGTGCTTTCGCAAGTTCTAAGGCATTGTCGAAGTCCTTGTCCGATCCAGAAATATGTATGGTTGTGGCCAGGGATGGAACATAATTTGCCACGATCAATCTAGCAACACTAATTTCATCAGCTGTGTAAAAGGCAGGGCAAGTACGAGCCAGCAGTTCATCCTCGATATCGTCAACAGTATTGGACAAATGAGTTCATTTACGATGTTACCCCAGTTATCTACTGAAGGTGCATTCACAGGGTCAAATGGCGATTTTTTTCAGAGTTAGCCATGGGAATATACAGGTGTTGATCAGCTTCAATGCAAAATGTGCCATCTTGGCCCTCCATTGATCGCGAGTCACTAGACATCATTTTTTTATTCGATATTTACTCCTGCAAGGGATACAGTTTTAAGTTGAAGGTATACCTTTAATCTGTCGGCCAGTTCAGATTTCGAGCCATTTGTATCACAACTACGTTTCTTTAGTTCAGCTTGCAGCTCAGTCTTATTTAGCCTGGTCAAGTTTACACGCAACGTAGCAGCCATAGCAACCAAACATGTGGTTTAGTAAACAAAATAAAAACAAACAAAAAAACAAAAAATATTGGGTAAGGCAAGAATTTGTAATTAAGTCTGCAGAAAAAACATAATAAATCAGTTAAACATGCAATAATTTCTTACGTACGGAGGAAAATACGCAAAAATTCTAATACAGGAAAGTACAGGAAAATTATTTTAGGCCATTGAAACTGTACAGGTTACTGAATCTGATGGCCAGGTTGGTTCAAGCTTAAATGCAGCCTACTTCGGAGAAAATATCAGAGTTCGTACACTTTTCGACCAATATTTTTCAAGGTCTTTTCCAGGTTTTTTTCAAGGCCCAGCTTAAATTTTTCAAGACGGCATAGGCAGCGAGAATAGTAAAGTTTATCTAGACTATTTTCTTAATAGTCTAGATATAATATTTTTATTAAAATGTTTGCTGTGTAACAGAATTTTAACTGAACAAACCCAACATAGCCAACACAGACTCGCAAAGACAAGAGTACGTTAGATTTGTTTATTTAATTCTATAATTGCGACTGATTTATCATCAACCATTATATACTGCAATTTTCTTTAATGTACGCCAATACTTAGCATACACATTATTTTCTTTCTTCACAACCTGAAACAACAAATATGGTGATAGGCTTATTCCATAGCAAGTCGAAGTACACACATTTTTTTCCCATGTAGCTGAATCAAACATAAGGCAATTAGCTAACAATAATTATTTTTAAGGACATTTCCAGCCTTTCTATATTTCTTCCTAGAATTCAGGGCTTTTCAAGGCCTGAAATTTTCTTTTCCACATTCATGCACTTTTCCAGATTTCAAGGGTCCCGTACGAACCCTGCACAGCCTGCAAGTATCGACAGCCTACACCATGACCACAAAGAAAATACCTACTGTATTAATTTGGAAGATTCTGCTGAATCAGAATCATCACTGTTGGAACTTTCAGAATACCACAAGCAAGCAGAACGATTGTGGCAGTGGATTTCAAATGGCTGTTCTAACATGTTTCATACTGGTTGAAAAAAAAAGTCTGTGTATACCTGGAAACTATCAAATCATCATAAAAGTTCACTCCCTCGTATCAACTTCCTATTCTTGCAAACCACTAATTAATTAGTGACCGTAAAATAAACACTAGACCGACAAACACACACACACATGCTTCGATATAACCACTTACTTGTGCATTTCTTCGTCTAAATCTATTTTTTCATCATATTTCACTGCATCCCCAGCTTCTGTAACAGTCATCTACGAATAGGGTTAACGAGTTGTAGTCACACCAAAAAAAAAAATAAGTAACAGTACGGCTAACTCAGACCTTAACAAATATTGCTGTGTATGTGCAAGAAAATAAGCCCGCAAAAAATTAATTAAGTGGTTCTCGGGAGTAGTATAAAAAAAAAATTGATGCGAGCGAGCGACATTTTATTTTTATTTTTTTTTCCAATTTTTCAGATGCGAGCGATGGTTTTTTTTTTTCCTCATAGAGGTGCAATGAGAAATCTAAATTAGGCTTAAAAATGTTGCACTTTCAAGTTTCATTCCTAACATTTCTACAAAACGTTTTTTCACACTCGCCACATCCAAACGGTTTTTTCCACAGGTTAGAATTGCATGCACCATTATTTATTTACTTATTTTATTTTATTTATGTATGTTTCGTACACAAGGTACAATGTATAGATAAAGCAAAACGACTACAACATGTTTTGTATAAAATAATGAAGACAACTACAATTCAATGGGGGAAAAGATTTAAGTTTGCAGACTACGGTATTCTCATCATCTTGCAGGACAGCCACACCCTGAACATGGCCGAGGTCACGTTGCCGTGGACCAGCCACCAAGAGACAATAGTCCTTTTGTAACACTGCCTCCCAAACCAAAGCCCCAGCCTTCGGGGCCACCCCTACAAGTCTTCACCACCAGATTATCCGAGGCCAGAATAGTTCCCCACAGCGCAGCCTGCTTCATAAGCACTGCAACGTCAAGCGTGAGCATTTTGCCGTATCGACAGGCTTGATGGTTGTGACAATGCCGCAGAAGGTGTTGAACCCTTTTAATAGCGCCATGATAAAAGGTGGCAAGCTCTTTCACGGTGGCTTTCCGACATTCGATGCACACTGAAATGCCATAGAGTCCAGCAGCACGAGTCTTGAGAAGCTGGAGTTTGCATTCATCAGATGGTAAGCTGAAGGTGTGAAGCACCATTTTAGCTGCCCTGCAGAACTCGCTACGGACCTTTTTCATATGGCCATTGTCTATTAGATCGGTTGCCAGCTCCACTCCAAGATAACGAAAGTTTGTTACCCATGCCAATGTGCGGTTATTCATTAGCAGGGGGGCTGTATCGACTTCTCCTCTCCCGAACACCAGTCCAATAGATTTGTTGGCATTGAAGGTTAAAACCCTTGTTGCATTTTAAGTACACTAGTCTATTGAGCAGAAACTGTGTGCCCACCTGCTGGGTGCAAGGAGGATAATGTCGTTGGCAAAGGCGACGTTATTTACGACACCATTTATCGAGTTGTCATTTTAGAAATACTAGACACAACTCCATCGAGGACTAGGCAAGACAGAAAAGGAGATAGGGGACTTCCTTGTCTCACTCCAAAAGTAGCCGTAAATGGGTCAGAGAGGTATCCTTCCCAGTTCATCTGGATGCCTGTCTTTTATAACAATTTGCAATGATGTCAATAGCATACGAAGGAAGTCCTTCCTGACGGAGAGACTGAAACACAGAATTATGCACCACCTTGTCAAAGCTTTAGCTATATCCACAAAACACGCATATACTCGAGAACATGCCTTGCGATATCTCTGTATGGTCTCCTTTACAGTATACACAGCCATCGAGGTGGAGTGCTTCTTTTTGAACCCGGATTGGGCATCACGAGGAGTCAGAGCCTTGATGCGACCCAGTATAACAAGGTCCAGAAGTTTTGCTATAGGATTCATTAGTGAGATGCTAGGTAGTTATTGCTGGTGGTAGGGTCTGAAGTCGTTTCAGAATAGGTCTTAGTATAGTCCTGGTAGCAGGCTCTGGGGAATGAGCGTGGGCTTAGCGAGGCAGAGAGGATGAGTGCAATAAAACTATGAGCTTAGGGTCCAGCGAAGCGAAGATGTTCAGCATTTAGCCCATCGGGATCAGCAGCCTTGTCCCTCTTCATGACAAGAAGCAAATGACCAACTTCGGCAGGATTAATTTCCTGTGTGGGTTGGCATTCAAGGATGTCGCTGGAATCAGTTGTGTTGTCATCACTGGCAGTTTCCTCACGGAATGTCTCGGTAAAAATATTTGCGAACCTGTTCTTCCACATGTTACAGATCGCACTAGGACCATTAGCTCTATCGACAGTGTCAATAGATGGTCTCGTAGCACGCCCCAGTACGTCAAATAGCTGCCCAAAAACCACCATTGTCGTGTGCATGTAGCGTGCTAAAGTGCGGCAGCATGGAAGGCATGGTGGTTCTGGCGGCCCCAGCGCAAAGCATTATTAAGTCCGTCTAGTATCGCTACGTGCTTCGTACATAGCTCCTAGGTCTGCCATAACGGACCCAGGTGGAATGAGCATGGAGGTGGGCTGTGTAGTGTCCTTTGATGTGGTCATTCCAACCAAGTATTCGGCGGGCACCATTTGTGGGTGGGCGACAAGGCAGCGTTTGATGTGCCGTCTCGGTGAGACTTGTGTGCAAAATAAGGTTTGTGCGCAAAAGCCTTTCCACGATCATCACATTCAAACATTTTTTCCCCACTGTGTACAAGTGCACAGGCTGTTAAAGTAAAATGCGCCGCCAAAGCCTTTCTCGTTTAAACACATTCAAACAGTTTCTTCCAGCTGTGTACAAGTGAGCGAGTCCTTAAATAATGCTTGTGAGCAAAAGTCTGTCCACACTAGACACATTTAAATGGCTTCTAACCACAGCTACTCTCAGCTGTCAAATGCCTTTAAATATTCAACATATTTTAGGACATGTAATATCCACGATAATACTAAGCCCGATCTGCGGTGACTTTTGTTGCTATGACAATGCAATTTTGCAGGATTCCGGTGCAATTTTGCAGTGGTGGTTATTATGGCGGACGAATTCGATATATTGACAAAGTTTACGATAACAATACCAACGGAACACGAAGCTATGGTTGTACAATTCTAGCCCAACTTTGTAACATAAATATGCACCACTACGTGGCGGAGAATGATCGACTGTTCACTTGCGGCAACCTTGTGTCAACAGCATTGTTTTGTGCTGATTCACCGGAATATTGCTTCGGTGATAACTGCTACCAGAATTTCGTTTCAGTAGCTAATTATACTGGTTTGTTTTTCATTAAATTTATCTCCTGTAAAATCAAGTCATTTTGCGTTAAATTATGCGGTATTTATAGAAATTTGCGGCATTTTTCGACATTTACTGAATTTTGCAATAATTGGGTGTTTTTGCTACAGCTAGTGATTGTTTACCTAAGACTTCAAAAATAATTTTTATAACTCATTTAGAAAAAATGTTGCAAAATTTGCGATTTCGCAAAATCGCAGAAATTACATGTCCTTAAACATATTTAAATGGTTTCTTTCCACAGTTACTACACGTTAAATAAATACGGACGCAAACCTATTTAGCGTTACCTTTTGGACTTAAACTTCAGACTGCTTGAGCGGGGAATTGAACCCATGACCTTTGAATCCAAAGGGCAAAGTCGTACCACTAAGCCGTGTCAGTATGGTTTAGCGGTAGGACTTCGATCTTTGACTTCAAAGGTCGTAGGTTCAATTCTCCACTCAGGCAGTCTGACATTAAGTCCAAAAGGCAATGTATATAGGTTTGCACCCGTCCGCCCTGTGTCATTCCCAATTTCACGCTTTATTTTATGTTCCTTTCGATTTCACTTGGTGTGTGGTGCACAAACAAATGTATGTGTATGTGAGTGTTAAATGCTGCATATGGACGTGTCCTTTTATCTAAAAGGCTGTGTCAGTATGGCTTAGCGATAGAATTTCGGCCTTTCATTTTGAAAGATGTGGGTTTAATTCCCCACTCAAGCAGCCAGCATTTAAATCTAAGAGGCAACATAAATAGGTTTACATCAGTATTTATTTAACACTTATCAAGCAGCCAGATAATTAAATCTAAGAGGCAACATAAATAGGTTTGCATCAGTATTTATTTA
>JAHWFP010020959.1:11357-25668 GCA_023313725.1 Lithobius niger | reverse complement strand
GAAATTTCTGGCTAAGATCATGTTTCAGATTTTAGGTAGGTGCAGTAATTTTTTTCTGAAACCGTGTCACACAAGAAGAAGAACAACAACAACAAGTGAACAGTTTTCAAATTTCCGTGTGGCTCCCTACTTTTACTCTTGCACGGAATTGCATAAAAGTTGGTATAAAGTTAGGAAAAGTTGCTATCTACTATCTGGCTAAGTTTGGTCGAAATATATTGAATAGAAACGGAGAAATTAATAGTATTAGTTGTGCTGTAGAGAGGACTTCAATCATATATATACATCGCCGTGTATGATACGATAGTTATAATAGTTACAGGACCCTGAACGATCATTTTGATTGTTTTACATTGTTTTAACCATTGTAAGTTGGGAACAATGCCAATAAGCCAACACCAGCTGCAAGACATACTGATTCTGAACAATAAAGAAATTATAACAATATTGGTGAGCCATGCCAGGTACATTCTTTCTTGAACGTGTTATGTCTTTGCTAAACAGTGGATTGTTGTTTGGTAAAATGATGGCTCTTGCGGCAATGGCAAGAGGAATGGGTGGCGCATGACAAGGGCAGAACGCTGTTTCGGGTACAGCCTGTCTGTGGTATGCGTTCTGTCATGCACAAGTTGGGTTATGCTGAGGCAAAAGGGCTTTCGAGATTGAGGACAGGCCACTCCCTTCTGCGTGGCCACCAATTTCGGTTTGCATGGGTGGACACTCCGCTGTGCTCTTTGTGCAAAGTGGAAGTTACGCCAGAGCATTTCATTGCTGTGTGTCCCTTGTATGCGAACTCTCGTGTCTCAATAGCCAGGTTTTTTGGGGCGTCTCCAACAGTTGACCAGCTATTGTCGACGGCACCAGCCAAGCAAACGTGTGTCGGCTGCGATGTCTAGCCAGGTTTTGCAAAGCAACAGGAGTAGCGGTCTAGCATTTGCTCTGTGTGATTCCCGCCTTGGCCTTGCAGTCTCTTTGCGGCGGTCCCATCCAGAGATGGCGCGGTGTGACCAGGTAAAGTTTGGTGTGTTTATTGGCAAGGGAAGTGCATTCAAAAGGAGGGGTGGACCCCATGCATCTGTGTGAACTGGCATTGTGTTTGGTGTGCTCTGTATCGCAGTAGACGGTGATGACCTGATCAAGGAGCTGTGCGTCACGGTTGCTCAGCGGATAGAAAGACAATAGTGGTCAGTGGAACAGTGATATGGGGATTTGTGGTTGATTTTCGTGGTATGGATTTGCAGCGGGGAGTTGCGGTGGGGATTTGTGGTTGAGATATCTGGTTGTGGTTTGTGTTTGTGTTGATTTCGTTGATTTATTTTTAGCATTTGTACTTAGGAGCGTACGGTGTGAGACCACGGCTTCTGGGAAATAAATGAAATGAAAGATGGAGGAAGGGATGACAGTTGGCAGTTCTTTGGTTTCTAGTTTGTAAGTGTGTTTGTTGTCTGGTGTTTAGTTAATTCTGTACGGGGCGTACTACCGTGGGTCAAGGCTCCGGACAACAAATTGAATTGAACTGATAGAATCGGTTTTTCAGCTAAACGCATTTAATTTTAAACCAAACTAAGCTATGTCGTTAATTTCGAGGCCGGCAGCTAGAAACGATAGAATGGCGTATTTATTTCATATACGCAGGCTTTCAGATATGAACTAAATTGTTTCAAAATGGACAGCAACAATCACAGCATGTGCGCACACGTTCACACCTTGGCAAATGGAAAAAAAAATACTTCCGGTCACAAGGCATAGATTGTATTGTGTTTGGTGGAAATTACTGCGTGCCATTAAAAAGGTACACGGATTACAAATAAAAACGTCAAGTGTGCCGTAAAAAAAAAGGTTATATGATTAAAGTTTCACTTCACTTGTTAAAATATACACGGATAAAAATTGATGATTTTTAATTGAAATAAACAAATGTACAAATTAAAAAAAAAAGCATTTGTTTAAATGCTGTTGTGCTTTACGATAAAAACGTAAAGCACAACAGCACTTAAAAAGATGCAATTTTCTCAATTGTTCAATTCCCCGCTCAGACAGTCTGACATTTAAGCCCAAAAGGCAACGCAAATACATATTTATTAAACCTACAAAGACAGACAGCATTCCCTGGATCAAGATGTCTGAATGATTAGCACAACTATTCACAAGCCGGAAAAGATAATTTTCCTACTATTTTGCTACGGGAGGAGAAGGACACGAACAGATAGTCGTGCTCATGTCGGTTGTGGCATGTAAAATATCCTAAGGATCACACAGGAAATGTAATCCTTCTCCGCCCTGTGATAAAAGGAAATTAATTCGAATATTTCCCTTTATGTTAGTACACAAGGGCAGCTGATGTCACAGTTGCTAAGTTTAATCCATGAAGACGTAATACACAAGGACAGGAGCATATAAAAAGTTACATTAGGAATGAGGAGTTTGGGACAGTATTAAGACTCTGTCCTAGTGTGTGACGGATTACAATGCGCAACTCGGCAATTTTTGTTTGTTGCGAAATGCCACCACTGGATGAGAAATTTTGAAAAGTCCAGACTTTCGTGTGATCATCACCGCTCCAAATCAGTATGAAGCTACATGTTGCTTAGCAATGGCCACAACATTAGTCAACTATACTTCATAATTTAATTAAATCTATCCTTATGGCGTGAACACCAGTCAAAGTTTGTGATTCTACATCCAACCTTACTTCCTAACATCAGCTTCATTGCATTCCAAACTTGATTCGTACCTCTACCGCTGTGTACTTATTTTCTGTAAAATTGTGTACTTTTCTTTTTTTTTATAATCCCATGGCTCACACATTGACGTATGTGCCATTAATTATATTTTCATATAAGTTAGTTACTCCTAGTTATCTTTAATTTATGAATCAGAATTGAAGATAGAATCAACGGAAATAAAGAAGAGAACAATGGACAAGTTTGGTGACTTATATTAATCTTGGCGTTCCTTTTTATTTTGGTTTAATGATATCACTACTTTCTAAGGCCGATGGCTTTTTAGGTAAAATTACCGATCTAAACTTATAGATTCATACAATTTGGTTTCTTCAAAACGTTTTTGATTTGGATCGAAAACATTGCGATCTTGATTATAATTTGGGAATTTATGTCTCACTAGTTAATTACCATTACAAGAATTTACCATAAAAATTGCTTAAGCCACTGCAGAAGAAATTTTTAGTACGCACACCTCTAATTAAACTAATGCCACAGAAAACAATACACTGTCATTGTGTGATAATGATTACGAGCCATATCGTTCTTTTCGCTCAACCTATTGACGTCGATCCATTTGTCATGAAATTTTTTTGATCCCCATATAGCATTACAAAATCCTCAAAGTCATTATTCCGATGCAAACTACTTTCATTTGTTGCTCACAGTTCGTTCATCACATTCCTCAGCATTACTGCATTTCAATATCTTCATTCCAAACATGTTTGATTGTTTGTTTGCCCGTTTGTACGTCTACTAATCTGGAAGTAAACCCTGCGAAGGTGAGAATATCCCGAAATGAAAGATTGAGGGAGCAAAACGAGAAACGCATAGAAAAGGTTTTGTTCAGGTGGAAATGATCGCTTTGCTCGCTCAATCCGCGCACCTTCCGTGCTTTAGAAACGCGAATGTTTGACACCCTTTTAAATCCATGCCTATGAGTCTGCTTTTTCCATGCATCAGTCAGTTGAAGCAAAACCAATTTTAAGATATATATGTAGCAAAATACGTCGACCTTTTAGGTTATTTTTTGCGGGAATCCTTTTCCAGATCATCTCAGTACGTAGCTAATAGCTTCAAGACGGTTTGTTTGTCATGAATTTTAACCCGTCACGGTTCGCTCATCGCATTCTTCACCACGTCTGCATGTCATCTACATCATTCAAAACAAACGATTTGTTTGTTTACACGTTTTTACGTCTACTCCTCAAGAAAGTAATTAGAAAGATGTTGCCTGAACAAACTTTGACCTTCCAAAATAAACGTTTCCCGAATAAACTATGACGGCATGAGCAAGTTTCAGGGCGGTTTTACGCGTATTTGATGGTCACGAAATCAAGTAACGTCGACAAAAATGAGGCCTAACGGAAACGAAACATAATTATCTTTCATTTGGTGCTGCGCTTATCTTTATAGGTGCCTTGTTTCAAGAGGAGTAGAGCAAGTAGATCAAACAAACTAATCAGAAAGAAAGGTTGCCTGAACCAACTTTAATCTGCCAATATAAACAAACTATGACGTAATGAGCAACTTTCAGGGCAGTTTTACGTGTATTTTAGGGTCATAAAATCAAGTTAAAGGATGAAAATAGATCTAACGGAAACGTAGTTTAATTTTCTTTCATTTGGTGCTACTTCCATCTTTGTAGGTGCCTTGGTTCAAGAGGAGTAGAGGTACACGCCCTAACATACGCACGCATATCGTATGGTTTTAATGATGTAGATACATAGATAGATAATAATTTGTGGCAATATAATTTGTAGATAAATAAGTCTGATAAATTGAAGGAAGGCTCATTTTTATCCGTTTGGGAAGTCTAAAGTTTTTGGGCTGGTATGTGGATAGTGTTCCGTGTTACAGTATTTTTTTTCTCCAAAAATGGAGGACTTAATTTCCACATTCTCAAAGGGAATCATTCACATTGCATTTTTAAAACGAAAAGTACATTTTGTTACTACGGACATTTTACCGTTTCATATAATTAACTACGTTTATGTATTTTTTTTTTAATTCTTTAAATTTCGTGTTGTTACAGATAAAAGTAATGACCGATACTTTCAAAGAACTAAGCACCATAAGTCGTGGTTATAGCATGGATTTTGCAACAATGGGCCGGTATAAGCAATTTAATGCACACTTTTGTTAGAGCGACGTCCGAGGAGATGTGGAATCATCCGAGGACACGAAGCCAAAGAGGATGTTTTATCCGAGGACGTCGCTCAACTAAAAGTGAGCATTAAATCGCTTACACGGGCATATTTTTGCAAAACCATGCTATTAACTTTCTTATTACCCTATCTTCATTTCGTGTGGCAGCAACGCCGAACAGAAATTAGAAAACAAAAACGAGTTCGCTTGATGTTCAGGTAAGGTTTAACTATATTCCGAAGTCAAACGAGCAAAGGAACACAAATTAACTTTCCTGTAAGGTTTCACATACCGCAGTGTTCCTGTGCTGTTTAGTTCGCGTGAAACCTTACTGCTGTATTCAGATGCTTCTACAGTTTTTACTTTAAAACGCGATAGGTCTGATTGGTTCATTCTACTTGGCTAAACGACATCGCTGAAAAATAGTAAAAACCATACTTTTAGTGTGCTTAGTACAAACCTACAGATACCGTTGTCGGAAGAAGGAAGAAGTTCTGATTTCCTTGTTTTCCGAAAGCTCGAACAACAATCGAACGACAATGCTTTAACATGACGTTCCAAGCATCGTATTGTTACACTTTCCATTGTTCGTCGAAGGGGATATTCGGAATCAATCAACAGTCCGTTATACCGAGCAACGATGCATTAACAATACACTTTGAACGGACATTACACGTGGGATATTGTTACTAAAGTTTGATTGTAGTCTGACGGAATTAAATCTTATTTCCGTTGTTCGCTGAAGGACCACTTCGCAATCAACTCATAATGCCGGCGATAGAACTGCTGCAGCTGTTGAAAAAAGATATGTTGGGAGTTTAGAATGTAACACTGCAAAAAAAATCCAAAGTAGTGATCCAAAGCAGTGTCGAATTGGGTCGTCCAAGAACCCGGGGAAGCCCCGAATACAGAAGGCCCTTGTTTAAAAAAAAAAAACTTTATTGAACAATGCACATGAATTTGTATGAAAATTGCACTTTTAAGTTTCAGGGAAACGTTTCAACTTCACGTAGATTTCTTTAAAACTACGCTATCTTTCTAGATCCCCCCAAAACAGCAGGAAACTATTATTAAAAAAATAAAAAACATTGTTTAAATCAGAAACAAATTCGTGTGAAAATTCCAACGCTCAGTTGCAGAGAAAAACGTTACAAATTTAAGCCGATTTCTTAAAAAGAAAATTAGCTTCCGTGGCTCGGACCCTGCTGGGGAAGCGTACTGCACTCCCCAGATCCCTTTGCCGAGGCTCCCTTCAATCTCAGTCCTCCTCCTTGTCTCCCGTTGCGAGTGTTCCTGCAGTACATTTCCGGAGGAGTCCTAACTCTCCCAATCCGAACTCGATCCAAAGTAGCATATTGCTTTATAAAGATGATCAGACTTTTAAGAATTCTGAAAGCGTGCAAAATAAGTGTGCAGAAATGTGCAGAATACATATGCAACCATTATTGAGATTTGTTGCAACTGTGCGAATACGGGATTTAGGCCGCCCGTGCACTGAGCAGTCAGGTCGCGCGGCTAGTGGTCGTCGCGGCTAAAAGGGCCCCCACGCACACGGAGATCACGTGCGGCACTTGGCCGCAGTGGCCAGCTTGTCGCCGCAGCCACTGGGATCTCGGGCGGCGTGCAGGCTGCCACAGAGCAATCATACTTGCTCCGGGTTCATTTTTCACCACGTCATCGATAATTATCAATGAAAAACGGACGTGGTCGCGTGGCACGTCGCCGTGTTTTTTGGCCGCCACGACGACTGGCCGCTCAGTGCGCGGGAGCCCTTATACACTACAGCATCGTTTTAACAATAGTCGAGATGAAAGGAGGGTAATAAGTTAGTGACCATTACCACATGCTTTTATTTATGCGTGAAATAAATCTAAAAATCGATGCAAACATCATACTCTAAAAACTAAGGGCAATGGAACATCTGTTCAAACTTTTGCCTGTACCTAGAAAAATTTAACAAATCGCTTTAGAGATTGAAACCGTGCTTGTTATTCGTTAGAGGGACACCCGGCCTGCATTATAACATTCCGCATGCCTTATCACAGCCACGCGCGATCGCCATCCACGAATTTACATCGCGAAGGTCGGCTGGGGTGGTAGCTGCGTTCCTCGCATCTAGGAACGTAGCTGCTGTCTCGGTTGGCTTTGGGAATAGTACACGAAACAGCATCAGGTTAAAGATTGTGTCGTCACAAGCCGGAATGATTCTCGTATTTTAACATCATAATTTATAATTTTCTAGGCTAGTGTCTTATAATTTTGCTTCGGCAATCTATTGGAATAATTAATTTTAATTTTTACCGCATTGGTCTTTTAGATTTTTGATCTTATCGTGATTATTAGAAAATTAGTACATGCACACACAGAGATGAAACGTCATGATTATTGTAAGCGCGCAAAGCATCATATACGTGTAGGATACAGTAAATAAAGTTAACAATTATTCAACAGAAAATCTCCTAGACGCCACATTTTAAAACGGATTTTTACCGAGAGAGTGACTAACCGGTAAGGAAATAGACCTTTGGGACCGAACTTGATGTGGAGTATCGAGAATAATGGCGCTGGGAGGATTATCCCTTTAAGCCAACTCACGTGCCACTTAGACCGACAACTTGAATTGTAGTTTCCTACGGGTGTTGTAACAGTTTCAGTCACAGACGAATGGACGTTCAGTGGTTATTTGTGTGGCTAACTACGATTAACTGAGTATTTTTTCTCTTATGTTAGTTTAGTATTTATCCTTTGAAGCACAATTTTATTTCGTCCGCTGACACAGCTCGATTGAATTTTGCGTTTTGAAAATATTCCTTGCTATTCCTTATCCGGATTTATGGCTTTTAGGTCTTGCACGGCTCTTAATCTGTTTTTATAGCTTTCTTCTACAGGTTAGGTTTCTCGTTCATATTTCAAGCACTAGACTTTTGGACGGCATCGGAGAATCATGCCTCCATCTGCTCCGATTGTCAGCACGCAAACAATAACAATCAGTCAAATATAAAGATTTCTCATGTGTGAGTAACTCATTGGCAAGGGGGTCATTCGAATGGTACCTTTGCTAAGGAATCGCCGTAGTTATCAAGCAGCATGACACTCAATCATCTTCATCAATCACATTTCGGAAGAATTCGTTGAATAGTTGGCTTTGGATAAACCCGTGAGCCACATGTATGTAATTAGTAAGTAAGAAATAAGATTAGAGAATAATTTTTGTTTATTTTTATTAATTAGCAGACTTGAGTCTCTGTTGTTCAGTCTGTCATTGTTTTTGTCCAGCAGATTGTTTTCAAACCGATTATTAGATGGGGATCAAAAACGGTATTCACTTAAGCAGTGGTATAACGGGCAGGTAGGCACGGTAACGCCTTGCGTAGAGGACCAGGCCACACCGGTGGGGGGGGGGGGCATATAGCCTGCAGTACAGCCGTTGTAAACATGCTGACTAGCGGAGTGAGTCACCCACTCCCACCCCATGTAAAATCTGAAGCCCAATCCCATCATATCCTTAGTTTGCTCAGTAATGAGTGTGCGGCAGCAAATAAAATGACAGACTGTCACAGAATTATTTGCATAACATGAAGCTCGTCGAAAACGTTGAAGAAGGATGAGAGAGAGCCTATGCTTTCAAAGTTAAGTGCCAGTTCTAGTTTACTTCAGTTTGCAAATACTTGCAGGGTGGGTTAAGAGTTGAAACATGTACGCGATTCGAGCATAAAACGCGTACTCTGACCAAATAAAAAGAAAAATATTGGCTCCTAAGGATGGTAGGTTTACATCAATGGCGCTCCCCTTCACTTTCCCATTTTCATTTTTTTTTCTTCTCCCCCCCCTCCCCCAAAAAAATTGTTGAATGTGCTACTCGATGAGAAACGTTGTTCACTTAAAGGTGGATTGCCACCAAATGACAAGTTGCAGCCATTTTTCTTTATCTACTTCTGTCTAGCCTTTACTTTCAACAGGCGAAGAAACATCTTGTGTCAAAAGCGTGTGTCTAGATTTAAAAGGAAATTTTGCTAGTTTACTGTAAACAGCCTCAAATTGGTTGAAGTTAGCCTTAAAAAAGGCTTGAAAATAGTTTTGTCTGTTAGTGCTTTACTTGCTCGGCTAATCTTCCCAACTCATTAGATCCCTATTACTGGAAAACAAAAAAAAAACTTCATTTTAAAATTCCTTACTATAGTGACTTAAAAAAAAACAAATCCGCACTTTTCTTTATTTTTTAAGTTCAAAAATACCTTCTTTCTTACTTTGGCCCCTAAAACCTGCTGCAACCCCTGTACACCGTTACACTCTTTTGTGTTGTTTGTTCAGTTATATATACATATCAAAAACCAAAACTGGTAAAAGGGACCACCAAGTTCCGAATAGTTCGGCCCTTCAAAGGAGTGATATCAACACACCAAAACATCGCCAAGTTAATCGCACCGCTTAATAATTCAAAGGTTAAATGAAAACTAGAACATTGCTACTTTCGGTAGCAATGTTCAAGTTTTCATATAAAATCCAAAGTATTATTCGGTGCGAGTAAGTTGGCGAATGTTTTGATGTGTTGATATCACTCCTTTAAAGGACCGAACCATTCGAAACTTGGCGGTCCCTTTTACCAGTTTTGGTTTTTGATATGATATCACTCCTTTTTTTTAAATTGTGTATTGACTCAACTCCACTACCGTACAGATGAGTAATAAAGTGCCACGTCAACAAGAAATTTGTTTTCAACAATTTGCTACTACCTTTTGCCTATAGGCCGAACCATTCTCAACTTAGTCACCTCTTTATTGGCTTTTGGTTTGGTTTTAATTTTGTTGTACTTTGTTGCATTTAGTTAGTTTTGGTGTGTTGATATCACTCCTTTGAAGGGCCGAACCACTCTCAACTTGGTGGCCTCTTCACCAGTTTTTGGCTTTGTTTATTTTGCTTTGTTTTTACACTTGGTGAATTGGACGTGAATATAATTTCTTTGCAACGTTGTTTAGATTTATCGTGATACACTAGTGTGTGTCTAAGCACGCACGTCAAAATACACGTTCTCATTGTCGGAACTTTGGCCGTCCAATGAGAGACGATGCCGACAATACTAACAATGGTTATAACAATATTTTCGTACTTACGCGCCCTCCCACGCCATCCCTGTTACGCCCCAAGGCTCCAAACCATAAAAGGTACGCAGTTCGTATTGTACTGCACCCATTCGTCCAATTTCATAGTTGGAAGCCTTCCCGTTATCTGGGAATCGATGAATCGATGAATCCTATGGGAATTAACATGGGGATGAGCGGACTAGTTAGCCAGCTAGTTAGTAACACATTTTCAACGTTATTGAGGGGCAGATTTTGCATTGAAAGCAGCATAGCTGGCATTCAAACACGAGTTAATTTTTGTCAGGTGGGTCATTGCTCTCGATTTCAACACAATTTAAGCTTTTGTACCGCATTATTATTTTCCCCAAGTACCTGAAATGTGCCCAACTATGCTTCAAGATATAAGACACTGACGCAATGGCGTCGCGCTACAATGGTTTACAACCTCGACAATTGAATTAATGTGATGTTTGTTGTGATGTTTGTTGCCTAACTTGGCGAGACACACTAGCGTGTGTCTAGATACACCTACATGACTGTTTAATGTTTATACATATACATTTTTGTAATGCTTTTCAGCGTGACGAAGTCTTGAGAGAATTTCACACACTCCACCAAGTTCTTCAAGATGCCAAAAAAGATGGGTTGAACGTCGACAAAGCCGTTGCTATATCAGCGGCTCGTCTAGATCCCAGAAACCACTGTTTAAGAATCTTCTATTGTATTTGTTATTGTGATCAATGTTAATAAATGAGGGACAATAAAAAATATGTCCGAGTTTGCATGACTTGCTTCTGACTTCTTTTAAACCGTAATTCACTGCCCCATTCACATTGACTCATCCAATTTGATCCAATGACTCATTTTGATCCCCCAACAAAATCTCACCCACTGGCCCATTTTAACTTGTTTTTGATACTAATTTGAGTTAATTCAAGGTTGAAAAAGTAAGTCAGAAAATATTATAAAAGTGTTTTTTTAAACACCCTTAACAGATAATACAAAATATGGAAATGAAGTCTGGCACCCAGTAAGTTTTGGAGTTATCTAAAAAATGCCAAACGAAAACTAATCGTTTCTTGCGACTCTAGTTATAAATTTCCCAAACGTAAGACTGACTCATTTTTTTTTCTTCTTAATGAACATAAATATTTTTTCTCTTACAGTAGAAATTTATCCACCCAACACCGACACTATCACGAGTTATCGGTGCAAGTTATATGCTTAAGTACTAGCGCTTTAGTTTTTCGATTCTGCATTAACTCAACCTGCATGGTACGTTTTTTTTCCGGAGGATGGAAGGAAAGGAGGAGGGGAGAGGGGAGTTAGAGGATGTGAGCAAAAGGGGAGTAGTCCAATTAAGCAAAATTGCATGTCGCATTAAAATTTTAGGCCACACCTACCGAAAACTGGGTAACAACCACGGGTGAAACAAAACCCCGGGCGAAGCCAAGCACAACTGCTAGTCTGGCTTATAACAAAAAACTCTAGGGGTTTGTAAAATGGTACTCAAATATTATTAGAGCAGCAAATATGACTAAGGATCACACGAGCTCCTGAGACTTTGCAGTAACCAAGCCGGCTAAATACAAGTTGTGGGTCTCGCTCCCTGAAGACATGTCGGGATCATTGCAATTCTGCCCATCCCTACTGTTGCAATTGATGCCAGGAACCATCAAGTAACTGTCCGGGTGAGAGGAGACAGAATTTGGAAAATTAGATGGACGATAAATCATTACTCCCGCTAAATTGAATAGGGGTGAAATATTGCATGGTCCAGCGTTTCTAAAACCATGGGTTGCGACCCCAGTGGGGTCGGAAGAAGTAATCCTGGGGTCGAGAATAGGTTCTCATTACCAGTAACTGAGAAGCTGTACTAACTGAGGAATGATTCGTCGTAATTTTCTTTTTTGAGAAGTTTTTACCTCAGCTGAATTGGAAGCGCCAGGCGTCCAGTTACAAAACGACCCTTTTTATGAGCATCCAAACAGCCGAGTTTATATCTAGACTGACAGTCTATTGATGATGCTGCCATCTGTGTGCAGGTACGGAAAGCATGTATAATTTATGGACTGGAGCACAAGCATGATAGTATCAAGACAAATCGAACATAACGAAACGGACAGAGTTATATTTTGTTAAATATTGTTTTCTCAATTTTAAAATTCAAATTGAGGCAGCAATATTTTTTTCACTCCTTGAACTATCTTCAGACTCGACACTAAAACTTCAGTTCACATCAAAGGAAATGAAAGAATTCTGTGCTTTGGTACAAACAGAGTACAAACAGATGTGTGCCAAATTTGGAGCAGTTGTGCTCAGATAAACAAGTACATTGCTCAGACAAAAAAAAATGAGTAAACGTTTTTGTAACCTATTTATAATTACAAAGCGTTAAATCTGCATTACCGGTATGGATAGGTCATGACCTATCTCCAGTGGTCAAATTTAGAGAAATGGGGTCGCGATTAAAAAAAAGTTTGAGAAACACTAGCATAGTCAATTCGATAGGGACAAAATCCTCCTCGGTAAAATTGGATCGGCCAAATAATTGCTTGGTGAACTTCGTTCGATAGGACGAAATAAGATACGGTGAACTAGACGGGGACGAAAAACTGCTTAAAGGTAACGGAACAAAAGTGGCTGTTTGCCCCCCCCCCCGCCCCTTTCCCTCAGATAAAAACCCTAGTTCTGGCCCTGAACAACCCCTCCCCTTCCCCTCACCATCGCCAAAAACCTGCGTTAGACAAGTTGTCAAGCAATCTTTTTTCCAAGCCTGCAGAAATTTACTTTAAACATGAACGGTGATGAATAAATCACTTCTTCTCCCCTCTCCCATCCTTTTTTCTGGTAAACGTATCAAGTAATTTTTTTTATCAAGACTTTATATTAAACATGGTAGTGATTATGAAGAAATCCCTTCAAAACCAAGACGAGTTGTCAAGACGAGTTGTCAGCAAACTTGCTTTTCCTGCTGTACATTGGTTTATCAATACAAACTAACAACAATACAACGTAATACAAAAAAATAAATGTTTATGGGTTGAGGATTCTCAATGAATCGCCAGACAATGGTATCCTTTCGTATCCTTCGCATCTTTTCATGCACTTTTCTACCCTTATGTCCCCTTTCTTGTACAATGGAAAAAAAAGTTCAGACCACCCAACTATCTATAAAATACATAATGCCCCTCCCGCTCCCTCTCCCCACACAGAACGTAAAAAAAATATTTTCCGCCTAACAACTCCCGGAAAAAGTTTTAAGGGAAAAAATGTTATGCCTTAGTTAAAGATAAATTGTCCACGATCTGTTAGATTTTGTTGCTTTTACTCACTTCCTGTCTGGTCGTCACCGAAAATAAACATCATATCTTGTTCCTCCTCCATTCCCCGAATCAGCATGAAAAGGAAAAGGCTCTCCTCCCTCAAAGTTGGCCAAAGAAATGTGCCCGTCTTATAGATTCACCCCTCCTCCCCTGTAATACGTAATGACCGATCCCATCCCGTTTGTCACCAGAAATGGCACTTTTTCTCGAATACACGTAGTAGTAGATGAAAAATTTATTTAGAAGTTAAAGTCGACGATTTTCTACGTCGAATAAAAGGTCATTGATCCCAGCACAAAAGGTCCAACAGGTATAGATACAGAATGCTAACATTACAATTCTGGAATGACATTAACACAGGAACAGGCACAATTTATAAGCAAAAGAGTCGGTTTATGAGCTGAAGCATTACGAAAAGTACAGACTACATTCTCATCTTTTTGGGTGTGATACCTCGATCAGCAGCGTACGAGTTTCAACACGAAATATCCTCCAGCGTTGATCCAACAGACACATGCAGAATACAGGCATTACAAGTATGGATGATACTAAGAGACGAGTACGGATTAATTCGCGTTCTTTCGGCACACTGCTCATATTTACAGCCTTCTACTTCCAGAGGAGAAGACGATCAGCCCATGCAACCAACCAACCAAGCATAAATTGAATTAGCCACATTGCTCGCTCCTTTGGCGTCGTCTCGCTTAGCTCGAAATGGTTCCTCATCGCTTCAGCTCTTTAAATAATGTTTAGATGACTACGTATTTTGTCAGCGAATTAATCCGTACGTTGTTTAGCCGCATTCTTACGTTCTGTGATTGGTTCTCAATTACCCAAATTATCTAAAAAGGACCAATTGCAACAATCAGCAATAATCACCAAACAATACTGAACAATCCATGACGTCATGATTGTTGACCAAATTATTTTCGAAATTATCAAGAACGTCCAGTAACAATGTTCTTCGTAACAATCGACCAACGAGTAGCAGTCAATAACCTGTTCTTCGTAACAATGGACCAACGAGGAGCAG
>JAHWFP010020959.1:0-11347 GCA_023313725.1 Lithobius niger | reverse complement strand
GTCAATAACCTGTTCTTCGTAACAATGGACCAACGAGGAGCAGTCAACAACCAGTTCTTCGTAATAATCAATAAACACGCAGAGCTTTTCGCATTATTATGTTATTGCCTGTTTTAAACCAAGAGTGATTCATGAGTCTACACACTGACAAATTCAGGACAAGAGAATAATCGTTTAGCACAGTAACACAAAGACAGAAAAAGATTAAATGCTAACTACTAATTTACGTATAAAAAATCTTTTGACAACAGAACAGGTGCCAAGAATGTCTACGTGTGGATCATTTCAGACAGCAAAAATCGAGCATTAGTGTTTACATAAAGCCATCAGCCGATTCCCTCCTTGTGGCACATGAGCAGCTTTGGGTACGAGTTAGTGCCTTGCATAGGCCTAACTTATAATCAAGCCACTCAGAATGGTTGGTCTAGTCCTTGAGTTAGTCTTGCTGATTCGTTCAGTGCTTGGCTTGGTATTTGCTTTAGTGGCTGCTCAGATATTTTTTCCAGCCGTGGTCACAGCATCGGTGGAGGTTTAGTGTCAGATTAATGTTGTGCCATTCACTTGGTGTTCTACTGCTGTTTCACTAAGTGAGCTTCAGAAAGCGAAGTGATGAGAAGTAAATGGTCCTATAAACTGAATTAAAACTAATTTACAAAGGAAAAATTTTTAAAATAAGTGAAACATGAAAACCCACGTAAAGTGCGGCACAAACACAAAAATTAGCGATGTGTGGGTTCATTGTGGTATGCTCTGGCATCACTAATACTTTGCAGGTTATGCAGTGCAATTTATTTGAATAAGAAAAATAATATTGGTCTTCTCCCGGGATAACCAATAACACAGCGTAACTTTTGCTGGATCATTCATTCGGAACTTCTTCGCAGTTCGAATTGTCCCAATTTGGAATGCTTTACGGGCCAGCACTGTGAATGCAACAACAATTCCGACTTTCCGTAGAATGTTGGAATCTGAACCATTGCAGAGATTTCTTAAGCGACCACTTCCGGCTTATCCCTAACTCTTTTGTTCTTTCATTAAAACCATAACTTGCCAGGAACGGTGTAAGTGGTTCCCCAACCCTTCCGACCTCCTTCCACTTACCGGTGGTAAATTATATTATTATTATTATTATTAGATCTATCGGCGGAGATTGAATCTTCAATTTTTGACTCGTCAACAGCCAGGAAAAATATTGAAAATAACGAAAATATGTGGCACGATCATAACCTGTCAAGAAAGCATGAACTCGTCGAGCCACGATCAGATCAGTAACTACCAAATAAACAGAGAAAATTTGAACAGGATCTAGAATTACATTGCCAAAGAGGTGATTCATGGTTATAAAACTCGTAGCAGTAAAATTACACCCGAAATTAGGCTTCGTATGGGCAAACTGGGAAATCAAAAGTTGGAGATGATGTAGCGTAGTACAATCCATGGTAATGGTAGTTGGAAACACGGCCGCCATAGAAAGGCGGTGGATGCGTTGATAGACGTGAACCCCGCGGTGCTCTGAACTTTGCGAACACCAAAAAATTAGCAACAGAAAATGAAAATACAAGATTTTAAATGATTCAACAAGCCGTTTTGCAAAGTTGGGAGTGACGCGGGATTCAAAGGGAGCATATTACGCTGTGTCAACATTGTGTTTTGCATAAAATGAAAGGGCACGATATTACGCTGGAGTTAAAGTAAAAATTGTATTTTTCATCCAACAACCCATACATGTAAACATTAAAGTTCATTCAATAAAGGAGGAATAGGATTTTTTATAGGATTTTCAGTTTTTCCAGCTTCTGGGGTTTTCAGCCCTCGGATGTGGTTTGACATGTAAGCATTGGTGTCGAAGGCCTACAGGGCACTGGAGCTATTAGCCACAACAGTTCCATTTGTTGCATTCTGAAATAAATCGAAATGAACATAAAGTTTAAAAACGGAAACTATGGTGGGAAAGGCGCTTCAAAATTTACAAGAAGGAAGGAGACAAAATTGGTAAGAATGAAGTGGCGTGTTGAGGGAATTTTAGAGATTGCATGTAAATCTATAACGTTGTTTTAAAGATTGAATCTTTAAACCTTTGTTAATAAACACTGAACAAAAAATCCGAAGTTTCTGAATTTAGGTAAAATAGATTTTTTCTGGAATTCGACTCTTTAGGCCTTAATTGAAATGCTGGAAGTGTTAGGAATTTCTAATTGGATTCGGTTAACTAGGAAACAGGCTTTTCCATAACAGTCGATGCACGTCGGACATTGTAAATAATGTAAATTTTGTAAATTAACTACTTGTGGTGGCCTGAAGAAGACAGACGGACTAATTTTTCCATCCTTAGTCAGCAGCCTATCAAAAATTCGCAGATTCGCATATTCGGGATTTGATGTTGAATTTGAGCGTGAAAATGTTTTCGTAAATTTTTTCGAACATTCAAAGTAAGATGGTCCTTTTTTTCAACATCCACATAAGTTATTTTCTCCACCTCCCCGATCTTCCATTGGTAAAATATATGTGTTATTATTTAAATTAATGTATATTTACTGTTGCTCCCACTAGTTTGTTACAAACTTTCAGCCATGTAAACAATAAAGTCCAATATTACATTTATTATCCAAGAATAAGAAACAAGGATGGAAGAACAACTCGACAAAAATTTTTTATTTTATTTAAATTTTTGGTGGTTTTGTTTTGCTTGAATTTCGTTTTCTGAAATATTGATTTAATTTGAATTTGAAATGTTGTGGAGAAAAGTAAAAGATGTTTGAAATTATTATTACGTGGATTAGTGAGACTAAAACAATTTTTTAAGCTGAAAGTACTTCGTGTCTTAAAAATACGAAAATCACGACAAAAATGAATTTTTGTTACTATACAGATTCAAATGTAATGCATGAAACTTAAATTTTGCAAATTCTGGAAACATAGTGGATTTGTTTAAATGGATTGAAAATGTTGAAATTTGGCATTTAAATTGGATAAAATTGAACTTTGATGAAAAATGAATTAAAATGATGCATGCCAATTTTAGGAATGATTGAGATTCAGTTAAGATAGTAAAAGTCATTCGAATATCAATTAGATTGCAAAGTTTCAAAGTTGAATCTTGTGATTGTTGGAGTTAGATAGAAAAACTGGAATAACGTAATACATGATAGGTAAGATTGTTCGAAATTTGTGAGAAATTGTTGCAAGTTGGTTGCATATGTCGAAAGTTGCATGGAATTAACGATAATAAGGTTTAAATGATTCTTTGAAAAGATGACATGCATGAAAACTCGAAATTAGTCGAAATTTGGAAAATTTTGTAGAATTGTTGAAAGTCAATTGTGTTTGTCAAAAAAATTTTGCATTTGCTTTGGACGAAATGAGATTTACATAATAACAAGAAATATGTAATGTGTGAATTCTCGTATTTAATGGAAATTTATTAATAGTGCACAAAGTCAAAATTTGACTGAAAACATGGCAGTGAGGAGAATCATAGTGGACAAAACTATATTGAACCAGGAATGGAGAGTTGTTAAATGGAGAGTTGTTAAATGGAGAGTTGTTAAATGTTAAATGGGATAATGGAGAATTTTTCAGATTACTTAAAACTCAAGCTTTCTACAATCACTTGAAAATGGGAGCATCGATAATTTGAGAGGGTGACCCCTGGTAACGTCACACGAATTTAAAAAAAAAATGTCCATAGTGAACCTCGTAGCAGACATGCAATAAGGAGTATGTTAAGGCAAAGTCACACTTCAGTCTGCGTAATTCCAGTGTCTTCTCCCAAGACTGCTAGTCTTTCTCTGTAATTTAAGTTGGATAAGCCCAACAATTTTTTTCATAAACATATGCTGCACAAACTCCAAACTCAATGTCCTTGGCCAGATGGGATGACCAAACAGGGGTTGCATATTCCAAAATGGGGATTGCATATTCCACGCCATCTAGTGCCTTCTATTGCCCTCTTTCATTGACCACTCAAACATCCTTCCACAAGAGAAGGATGCAACTCGACCATGCCTATGTCGCCATTTAATCACCTCAATCCATTAACGCTATTAGGACGTTCACCCCAAGGCAATTCGTAGCATTTCATCATAGCTGAAACACGGCCACATACAGAACAAGTACCTCTGGCTACCAAGTGAAATGATTTGTAGGATTGAGCTTACTATTGTGATCATATGTAGGGGAGTATAGTTTTTGTATGAGGGCCTTACTTACTTCAACACGTTTATGGAACATGCCACCAATAATTGGGCAGGCAGAAGTTGGTTGCCTCTCAAAACGATCGTGCTGGACAGGGGATAAAATGGACTAATTGGTTGCAGGCTTTTTCTGGTTTTAATTTGAATTTATAAAAAAAAATGCTAAATGCTTGGCTGTCAAGACAACAAAAGTTGCCATAGATAGAATACGCTTACCTGCAAAATGATTTCAAAAGTATTGTACTGCTACACTTTCAAATGGCGAATATCATATTTCTCATAAATGCAATCGTACAAGTTGATTAAACATTACGACCGCACCGGTACCAGGTGATATCTGCTTTACTGATGCCGATAGAGTGACGCCTCTTGGATGTTTGCCCAAGGGTATTGAATATAAAACTTTTAACCAGATTTATAAAAAAACTACTTTAGCAAGCATGGTTGGATTAGTATCCTCAACAATTGTGTAGTTATTCAACTAAACTGTAATTAGGTGTTACACTCATCTCATTAAGGATAAGACTTCCTGTTGTGCTTCATTTCCAATTTTTCCATTCTGCAGGCAGAGAACAGAAAGTTGTCAATGTTAAGAAAAAGAGCGGTGTTAAGTTTGGAATGCTACTTACAATTGTTCAACTTTGAATTATGAACTCTCGTAGCAGTTCACAGGAAAATTAGTCACAGATTTTCACCATTTTTGCAGAATGACGCTGCTTTTGGAGAAAAACAGCATCCAGAGCTAAAGTGCTTCTGATTGCCCCCGCGCCAAGCACGACAAAAAACAAGCATAAGAAATGTGTAAACAACAGCAGAATTTACATTATCAGAAAATAAGAAATTATGCTGCAGGAAAATTCATAGAAAATGAGTATCTTGTCCGCGAAATTTGTATTTTGCTGCAGCAGAAACTTTGACTCCATGGTCATGTCATTCCAGCAAAATTAAATTGCATTAAAGGTGACTTAGTTCACTTCAGACTTCAGTTGTCTAGTCGTTAATTTCCAACTTATCCGACAATAAACAAAAACAGAAAACTATAAAATTCGGATACGTATTAACCCCCCCCCAACCTGAAATTTATTTAAACAAATTTATAAACACTTTCGATTAAGAATGCTACAGTAATTGCGTTAAAGTGCATTAAAATAAATCAAGTAACTGACCCCAGCTGCTGCCGAGTGAGCCGCTTCTTCCATTTTCTGTTTTTCATATTTTTGCAATTCCTCTTGTGTAAACATGGGCTCCTCATCAAGACCCTAAATGTGTATAAATATGGTCATCAGCACAGACTTTATTCACTTTATCAGGAAAACAGAGCCAGGCATATAAACACTGCACCAGGGATTTTTTTAATTTAATTTTCAGTAATTACATTTTTTTTAATGAAGTGGTCTAAACTTGAAGCGCTAATTGTTGTCAGCCAAAAAAAAAAATATGTTCTAATAGAGTGAGTTGCTTATTCCATCTTCTATTTAATTGCACTGGTACTTCAACGAAAGTGTCGGAGGTGAGCGTCCTTGATGCCGACACGTGGTTTATGAAGGTGAGGAGGGGAAGGTTCGGTTGTTTTTGTATCAGTTGTGTGGTTTTAGCATTTACAGACGACCTCGTCCAAAATGGCGTCCCAGACGGGTTACCCTATGATCAGATGCTGGTTCCCAAAAACTCACAGACTTTACACTTTTATTAAAAATTCAAAAAAAGGAAAAATAAAACAAACTGGAATTTGGAACCTTTTCAGATTTGTTGGCCCTGAAACGTGCCGTTGTGATCATCGTTGATCAGTGCTTAAGGGGGGGGGGGGGGCATGGTTGACGAAACGTCTGGCTGCAACGATGGGCTCCAAGTAATGAAGTCCATCTGCGAAGTTCGTCATATCCGTGAGGTAGTAGCTTGTGAAGACTGACTAGTTCCTTCAAGATGTTACTCTGAGGATCTCTGAATCGGGATGTTGCTGTGGAATACCAATGAAGTGGAGATGGCACGAAGCTCATGCGCTGTGACCCTGATGTCGTTGTCATGGTTGTGGAGATCTAAGTCTTCGTAAGCATGAAGGAGAACGGTTTTAATCCAGGTGCAATGGTTGTGGCTGATATTACTCCGAAATCCATTTTAAAGGGTAAGAAAAGTTGATTACATCCTTTGCGGATTTCATTGCTCTTAGTTCTCATGATGTAAAAGCAGAGTGTGTGTAATGGGCAGAGAAATTGTTCGGGTTCATCGCCTACCATCGGAAAAAGTGCTGGAATAATGATGGTTTGGGATGGTTCGTTAGGCCTTTGCGTTTTGGCTCTAAACGAACTTCTTGGAGTAAGGTAAGAATCTACGAAGTTAGTCGAAAAGAAGCGATTCATGGAATGAAACGTTGCAAAACATGCTTTCTTAAAGACTTCATTGATGAGAAACACTAAGCATTTCGATTCACGACGTCTGGATACGGTTGAAAGTTTTTCGCATACAGCGTTGGCCGCAGTTTTGTAGAACCGTGCCGAAGTCCATCTTTGCTTCAGGTGTTAAGAATTCGGATTGTGAGTAAGTGTCAAAGTGTTTCAAGTTAGCCGAACCGTCCCTGAAGTGCTTGAAGAACCAGGCTCCGTGATCGACCCGAGGGGAAGCTGGTTCTCTATTGAGTTCTGATGGTTTGCCTTTGCCGAGAAAGAGGCTGCCGTTGCACAGTAAAATCGTGAGAACAGTTGTGGATTGACCCAACACGGCCCGTTGTTGTTTGGGGTTCCTGTTGCGATGCCTGAAACCAAAACCCATCGTTAGTTCACTGTTCTTGAGTGGTTCAGCATTTCCTGTTAAGGTTTATACAAGAAGCAATCTGGAAAGATGTCTTTCACTGTTTTCAGTAATTCACAAAGGGGAGTTCCGGAAGGATCTTCAGATTCACGAAAGCTTTTGCTGAAATAGTCACGATGAGAATGTTCATCATCATCATCAGATCCGTAACTGAAGATTTCTAGTTGAAAAAATCTTTAAAGTCTGACAGAGGATCTAAAAACGATTATTTTGTGGAGATGAGAAGTTATACAAATGGCTGTTCCTGGACACAGAGAGAGCCGCACAAATTCATAAAATGCACAAATATATTTTAATTTTCGAAAACATAATTACTTTCTTGGTCACCTACAAATAAAACCATTGACATAGACTTAAAACTACATGCATTCACACTCGAAAGGCATCCAATACTTACAAAACCAGCACAAACCTTTATTTATCTTTTCACATATTGCAAATTTCAACCAAAAATTCAGGTTCTTTCCTTTCAACCCTTTTAAAGCCCTATGCAAACAAGTTACTGTGGTTACTTGGAGGGATACCTGATTTGTACGAGATTAACACAGGCGCACACACACACACACACTCACACACTCACACACTCACACACTCACACACAAAAGGGCATGTGCGCTGAATTTTAGACAAACCTACCTTCCAGCCCGTATCTTCTTCATATTCCCTTTTCTTGGTTTGGTTAATAAACTCCTCAAAACTGATTCGTCCATCATGGTCTGTGTCAGTCTGAAAATATACAAATACATTAACATTTCCATCACTGTGTTTGATATTAACAATGATCAAATGGTCAGCAATGGCGATATCGTTTCAGGACATCAGGCATTTTAATTCTCATTAACTATCTTTCTGAAAATAATCTGAGTGACTCTTCTTTCCTCACCCTTAACAAACATACTCAAGAGGATTTCAAATTCCCTACCATATGAGTGAAACCCCTTTGCACTACCTTAAAAATATTAAAGTACTTCACTAAATATGGCGACCAAACAGGGGTAGACGACTGTAGAGTATTTCAATTACAATTGCAGCAAGGTTTCATAGGCTGGCGCTATAACATTTGGTGTCCGTGTAGTCAAGTACCCTCTCTTAGTGGCCAGTTAGCTTTAGCAACAACCACTCCACACAAAATCGTACCATGCGATTTAACAATATTGTATGGTATTGTTTCTGATAGTATTGATATCGTCAGCTTTACTTTAATCTTAAGTCGTATGAATGAGAATATCGCAAGTATCTCCTCCACCAAACTGAACTTTGCAAGACTTTTTGAAATTCATCATCTCGCATTAGCTTGATGCAAAATACTACAAACTGTAGTTTTAATAAGGATCTCACCTCATTAAAGACATGCTCCCGCATTCGTTCCATTTCCTCATAACGTTCACGGATGTCATCTTCAGGAGCATTGGCGTCATACATCTTATTTAACTGAAAAGGAAAATTCGCACCACTAGTTTAGTAGTTTTTAACTTTAAATAAACCTACAACTTAGCCTTTACACTACTAACACACTCTTCAGACGAATAATTGGACTTTGTTACATGAATTTGCAAACACTATAACACGGAAGCTGTGTACATAAAGTAAAAACCTATCTTGATGGGGGAATTACGTCTGACTAAGTAAACATTGTTAATACCCAAGCTGTAGTGGCAACCACACATTATATCGACACTGTCTCGTCGTCTTTGTCTGGAGCACATTTTCAAACATGATGATGATGGGTAATAAGTGAAGGATGACTACTGGAACCAAAATGGCTGGTCTGAAACTGAAACACAAGTAAGTCTATTATCTGGCTGTAGACCCATCCCCCGTCAGAAGGTTCAGTCAGTTATGGTCCTGTTTTGGTCTTCTGCACAGCCAAAACGGCTGATAAGGTTACTGCAACAACTTTGTCCATCCATACGTCCGTCGCTCTTTCAACTTCAGAACGGTACCAGATAAAGATGAACGGTTTTCATCATTAATTCAAAGCCATCAAAAATTCTCTAAAAAACATGGCAAATTAAAACATTGTTGTTTCCTTATAGCTTTTCTTATCCTTATAGCCTTATGGCTTTCTCGACGTAACTCAATGAAATAATAACGTGCGAAAGTCCCAATTAAATACTACACGAAAATGATACACCGTAAAAACAAAAAGATTTTGTTAACACCACACATTAACTTCATTTAAAATAGTCTCGGTTACCGTGTTGCGTGAATAAATAGGCCTACTCTCGACTAAATTCTTAGCTGCTACTTACTACGAATTAAAATGGTAGGTAAAAAAAGTACGCCTAAAAACTGAAAATTAGGCCTTTCTTAAATCACGTTGCCACGGCAATGTCAAATCTCCGCAGCGTGTAGCATAAATTAATAAACGAACTCTCGAACCCAACCGAACTCTCGCCTCTAGCTTCTGCTTACGAAATTAAACTGGTAGGTAAAAATTAGGTCTGAAAGCTGTCAATTACGTCTTAAATTTGTTAAAAATGTGTTAACTTTTAAGACTAGTTTTACAAAAGAAGTAGTCCTAAAATCTAAAACATTTTTTACCAGCAATTAAGATGGTTACTACTCTCAGATTATATAATGGAGAGCAGTGTTGCAGTGTGTGATACAGGCGTGCACCTGAACATTTTCGGAAGTGATGGAAGTGTACAGAAGACCGGTTGTGGCTAGGTAGTCGCTGCAGCCACTTGTTTCGATCATGGCTGTTTTAATGACAAGACGACTATAAAGCATTTTTTCTAAACCAAGGATAGATGCCACTTGGGAAGATTTTCTTTTTTAATGAGATGTGCAGCAAGTGTCGTAATTTTGCACTTCGATTTATGTTGATTTAAACGAAAATAAAAAGGATTATGCGTTTGTCCTACGTAGCCTTTAGGGCAGAAAATTTGAACAAAACAGTTCTTCCTTGTTAGGTGGACTGTTATGGATTTGGAATATAGGTAGGTTTTTATTGTAGGGAGATGAACTGAAATTAAAGTTATGTAAGATTCGCCACTCCTACATCCTACAACCAGCCCTTAATACCTACTCCCATCCCAAATCTACAAGAGACAACTTACAAGTCAGAAATGTTCTGCACAAATTTCTTATGTGTTACTTCCTGCAAATGCTACGTAGGACAAATGCATAATCCTTTTTTATTTTTATTAAATCAACATATAGCTGATAGACAAAATGACGACATTAATAAAACCCTTGCTGTATACCACATTAAGAGACATATTCCCAATTATACAGTACTACCATGCTGAGTTCAGAAAAATAACTTTACACATCAGCAGTCTTGCTAAACTACAATGACCAACCAAGAGACACAACCTCTAGAAGGGTACCCGGTCGAATAATAAATCAACGTCCATTTTAGAGCAGCCAATTCCTTTCCTGTAGTCATCAAGCAGTCATTTGTCACTCAAATGACTGCTGTGGAGTAAAGTAATTTTAATTCGAGCTGAGCTGAACCGAATTTGCAGCACAAGAATCGAGTATCGAACTTGAGTTGGTGAATATAATTCGTTTGCAAGTTTCGCATTAATTTGTTAGGATAATAACAGCTATGATACTGCGTAGTAACTCACTGAGTGTGAGGGTAAACGTGTACAAATAATTTTCCAGTTTTAGGGTTATCACTTCAAAATGGTTTGAGCTACCAGCTTTTAATTTATACCACTGGAAAGCTCTCGTCGGGACGATGAATTTGGCAAATTGGAATATCAAAATCGGTAAAAAAAAATTAGTAAAATTATCGTGTTTTCACCGGATACGAGTTTTTCGAGTATCGCGCATCCCTAGTCAAGCATGTTTGAAATGTCGCCATTTGAGGGGAATTTGAGGGGAGGGAAGTAAGCCAGAAGAGGGAATTTGAGGGGAGGGAAGTAAGCCTTGCACACATGTCAAACTAAACCTTTTTAGGGTTTCGTCACAAGTTTACATTGTACAAGTCGTGACATTAATTACAAAAATCGTGGACAAATGACTGAATTAAAAACTCCTTTAGCCTTGTAAGAAACAAACAAATAATGCCAAAATCATTCCATCATAAGAAAGTATTAAATAATAAAAGATATTAAAAATAAATTTATGATGCATTAGTTCAATCCAACTTAAGATAAGGAATTGAAATTTACGGTAAAACTAACAAAACCGTACTACCCTACTAAAAAAAATACAAAATACATTATAAAAACTCTCTTTTCAAACCTAGGTAAAAAAAAAAACTGTTGAAGAACAATATCTTAAACATTATAGGATTAACGAATTATGTAACGCTTTTGAAACATTATTTTGGTTTAAAGAACAAGCATGAAAAAATTAAAAGCACTTCCAAATTTCGGACAATAAAACTAAAA
>JAHWFP010020958.1:555-14751 GCA_023313725.1 Lithobius niger | reverse complement strand
TTGAAATTTTTGGACAGACTGAAATATGTTTACGCTGAAATTGTGAAGTACCAAGTACCAAGTACCAAAGTACCAAGTACCAAGTACCAAGGTGAAGATGTATAAAGTACCTGAAGTTCGTCTACTAAATTGCGTCGTAAGTAAATTACGCCCACACCGAAAGGAAGGGCGCGGAAGGAAGTCCGTGCTTGGCCCAGAGGTTGTTACCGAAAACTCTCCCCCCCCCCCCCCCCAACTCCCGCCTACATTCCATGGACATATATTTATTTTACGCAAATTACAAGTGGTGGGAAAATTTGTTATCAGAAAAAAAAAATTATTGGTGTACGAATTTAGTAGATTATTTATCGAAAATATGCTATTTAGCTAGTATGAACTGTAATGAGTGCCGATAGGAGAACATTAGCGCCGTACAAGTCTTATAGTCATGGTCCCTAGAACTAGAACCGAGCATCATCTCCCCTCTTTCCCCCACCTACTACACCACCATGTTAACATTGTTTTGTTTTTTTATTCAACGGGATTAGGATTAGTGTTCTACGTCTTATACGGGCCGTCCCACAGCTTTTTTTGTGCACCTACCCTACTGAGGAATTGTAGGTGTATTTTACATTCATATCAAAAACCAAAACTGGTAAAAGGGGCCGCCAAATTCCGAATGGTTCTGTCATTCAAAGGAGTGATATCAACACATCAAAACATTCGCCAAGTTAATCGCACCGCTTAATAGTTCGAAGGTTAAATGAAAACTAGAACATTAGTACTTTCGGCAGCAATGTTCAAGTTTTCATTTAACGTCCAAAGTATTATTCGGTGCGATTAAGTTGGCGAATGTTTTGGTGTGTTCATATCACTCTTTTGAAGGGCCGAACCGTTCGGAACTTGGCTGCCCCTTTAACCAGTTTTGGTTTTTGATATGATATCAGTCCTTTTTTTTAAATTGTGTATTAGACTCAACTCCACTACTAGTCCATGCTGTTAGTGCAAAAACATTTCGGTTCCGGCAACAAGCTGCATATTGTACATGGATGCTGCTCACATGTTGTAGTTTACAAATCTGCCGGGAGGCACTCCCGAAAGCGACACGTATAGCCGAGATGACGTCATCAAAATGGCCACCACGCGATGTACTAAATCTTGACTATCTCCGGAACTAATTCATCAATTCTATCGTGCGACCTCTTGTTGGATAAAGATAATTTAATTTGCTAAAAGAAATGCCGGAACAATACATGCCATAAATCTGTTAGTTTTGGTTTAATCTGAAGAAAAACATTATATGACTGCTGTGAGATATACTAATTCCCAATTATCTCCGGAACTAATCGATCAATCTTTTTGTGTGGACTATCGTTGGAAAGGTAATTTAATTTGCTAAAAGAAATGCCGGAACAATGTACGCCGTAAATCTACTAGTTTTTACGTAATTTGAAGGAAAGCACATTATGACGTCCTCAAAATGGCGACCATGCAATATGTTAAATCTCGTGTGTCTCCGGAACTAATTGATCAATCTTATCTTGCGACCAAACGTTGGAAAGATAATTTAATCTTCTAAAGGAAATGCCTGAACAATGTATCCCGTAAATAATTTAGTTTTTGTTTAATGTGAAGGAAAATATAACGTGCATGTAATTATTGCTGCTTAATATGCGGTTCTTTTGAAAACGGTAAATTATTAAAGCTGTGTCGTATTGTTCACAGTGTGTCACTTGGGCAGTGGCCTTTTCACAGGCACACGGTAGTGTACATGAAAGTAATTCTTTAATATGCATCTCGAACCTCTCGTTTACACTTGCAAGTCTATAGAGGCTACGTTACTCCAGCAGTTGTCATCTATCCCAGAATATCAATTCAGCCGATTTTTGTTGCCTTCCCTTAAAGTTTAAGGGAAGGCAACAAAAATCGGCTTTCAAGTCATCACCCTGAAGTCTCAAGTCATCACCCTGATTCTGATAACCTCATTCTGCAGATTATGATGGCCTGTGATGCTAACCTTGTGTGCGTACCTACTTTGTTTTACGTGCGATCCGCCGATGACTTCAGAATGCTGTCGCCTTTCGTGGTGTTGCAACAAAAGCTTGAACAAAGTTTTCATTCTAGCCACTAAATGTTAACTCGCAACCAATCATTGAAACAACAGCCATTTCTATCTGCAATTTTGCGATGGTTGATCGGCCTTAAACTGGTGTCTGTGATGGATTGATATTCATAAGAATACTTATTATAATGTTCATGGCATGGCGAACCATGGATGAGGAATTCACATCATGTATTGGGAGCAGAATTGATGTGAATTTACCTTTCAAACCTTCATGGATGTTTTGACGGGAATGGAAGGCTACCCAGGATAACACTTTACCTTCGTGGTCAGCCTTGCTTCTGGTGGATTCTGACAAGTTCATCATTTCCATGGGTGTAGCAATGGTTTTTTCTTCGACCGTTGGTAACGGTGCACCACATGAACATTTAGTCGTATAAGGAAGATTTGTGGAGGACTCGGGAGAGCCTATTCTGCTTTATTCTTTGATTGTCCTAGGTTGAGACTGGTTGTCACAGACATACCTTCTGATGGGTAAAAGATGAGACATGCCTGTTCCATGGAATGCGTTCGCCGATGTACTGAAGGCTATGTTATGATCTATATTATCAATTGCGTGCAGCACAAGTGAATACATTATAGATAACAAAACGCAGAATTGAAAGTGGCAATAATTACGTGTAGATTTTGTTTTTCTTCACATTAAACAAAAGAGACTTACGGCATACATTGTCCTTGCAGTTCTTTTGGCAAATTAAATTATATTTCCAACAATACGTCGCAGGATAAGAGTGATATAATCGTTCCGGGGATACCACAGATTAGTATATCGCATGGCGGTCATTTTTATGACGTTATAATATGTTTTTCTATATATTAAACAAAAGCTAATATATACGGCAAACAATGCTCTGGCAATTCTTTTAACAAATTAAATTATCTTTCTAACGACAGGTTACATCATAAGATTGATCTATTAGTTCCAGCAAGAATGAGATAGGTGGTTTGGTTCCAGAGATACACGAGATTCAGTGTATCACATGGTGGCAATTTTGAGGACGTCATAATATGTTTTCTTTCAAATTACGCATAAATTAATAGATTTACGGCATATATTGTTCCGGTATTTCTTTTAGCAATTTAAATTACCTTTCCAACGATAGTTCGCACGAAAAGATTGATCTATTAGTTCCGCAGATAATTGAGAATTAACATATCACACAGCAGTCATATTATGTTTTTCTTCAAATTGAACCAAAACTAATAGATTTATAGCGTACATTGTTCAGGCATTTCTTTTAGCAAATTAAATAATCTTTCCAACAATAGGTGCACGTTAGGATTGATCGAATAGCTCCGGAGATAATAGAGATCTATAGTACATCGCGTGGTGGCCATTTTTATGACGTCATCATGGATTACGTCGTCACTTCCGGGAGTGTCTCCCGGTGGATTTGGAAACTACAATGTGTGTACAGCTTCCATGTGCAATATGCAGTTTATAGTGCTGTTGTGCTTTACGTTTTAAATATATGATTCGTAAAGCACAACAGCACTTAAACAGATGCAATTTTCTCAATTGTACATTTTATTATTTCACTTGAAAATGATCAATTTTTATCCGTGTACATTTTAACAAGTGAGAATTCAATCATATAACCCATTTTTACGGCAAACCTGACGTTTTTGTTTGTAATCCGTGTACCTTTTTTACGGCTATGGCGTCGCGCAACAAAGGTTTATGCATGCTGTTGATTGTTGCTGGCCACTTTGAAACAATTCAAGTCATCTTTGAAAGCCTGCATCTGGGAAATAAATACGCAATTCTATCGTTTTTAGTTGCCAATTTCGAGGCCTCGAAATTAACAAGGCAGGTTAGTTAGGTTTAAAAATATATGCGTTTAGCTGAAACACTAATTCTTTCATTTTTCCGTTTAACGATCAACTTTTTAGCAAAGACATAACACATGCACGAAGAATGAATGTGGAGTTTGGTGAGTGGCATTGTTCCCTAAATACAATGGTTAAAACAATGTCAAACAATCAAAATGACCGTTTAGGGTCCCGTAACTCCGGAATGGATGGACCAATCGAAAAAGTGGTCCATGTAAGGTTGAAGCCCAGTGAAATTTCTGGCTCAGATCATGTTTCAGATTTTAGGTAGGTGCAGTAGTTTTTTCTGAAACCGTGTCAGCCAAGAAGAAGCAACAACAACAACAACAACAAGAAGTGAACAGTTTTCAAATTTACGTGTGGCTTCCTACGTTTACTCTTGCACATAATTACATAAAAGTTGGTGTAAAGTTTGGAAAAGTTGCTACTACTAACTGGCCAAGTTTGGTCGAAATATATTGAATAGAAACGGAGAAATTAATAGTTTCAGTTTTGCTGGAGAGACGACTTCAATCATATATACACACGGCTATCGCCGTGTATGATACTTGTAATAATAATTTAAGCTTTTCAATTTATAACATTTGGTATTTTATATACTTTGATAAGCTCAATTGTTGACTCTTGCTTTCAGTTCCCACCAAAAGGAATTTTACTTAATTTGTTTTGTGCTTTTTTTTAAATCTTTAGAGTAGTGGTAATCAGATGCCTGGTCAAGAACCTAAATACCATAGTTTTGACTATCAATCCTCTGTTGCATGAATTAATTTATGGTAATTCTTTTTTTTTTTTGTTTTAGCTGCCATCGGTCGCGTGATTCAAGTTAGCATTCGCTTGGTTTGGAGGGGAGGGGATTTAACATGGGTAAAATCGTATTAGCTAGCTAGCTAGACAGTAACATAAAAACACCGATATTGACGCGTCTTTTTCTCTATGATTGGTGGACACTCATCCTTTAAATTTTAGTTTTGCTTAATCTCTGACCATTCCCCGTAAATTTTCCACAATTTGAAACATTTTCGTCAAATTGGGATTTATCCTCAACATGCCAAAATATGCTTTCAGTTGCTTATAGTTAACAGACACATGTCTGCTAGTGAGCCGCCTTTTCATCATTAACAATCAATTTTTTAACAATCGGAAGTCTACAATGGGATGACCTAGTGTTACTTGGTGGCGATACACTAGCGTGTGTCTAGATACAACAGTGCACATGTGTATAATTCCAGACTTTAAACAGCTGCAATGTTAGTTCTAATTAAGATCCACTAACATAGTTGGGCTTAATTGAAAGGTGAAGATGTATATATTCCATTAAGGGTAATTAAAACGATTTATTTTAATTATACGCTAAGTTACAGCAGTTTATCTACATTGTATTGCTTTAATTTTTGGGTCGTTTTATGATAAGTTCCATCTTCAAACTGGTGCAGAAATCGTTCTAAATTAGATAAATGGATGTAATTAGGCTTAAATGAAAGATGACGATGTACAGTTTCCAGCATTGGTAATTAAAACGATTTATTATAATTAGGAGCTAAGCTATGGTAGTTTATCTACGATGTAGTGCTTTCATCTTTGAATAGTTTTACGATAAGTTCCGTCTTTAAACTGGTGTAGTAGTCGTTTTAGATAAGATAAATGAATGTAATCAGGCTTAAGTGAAAGATTAAGATGTTTATTTTCCAACAAGGGTAATTAAAACGATTTATTTTAATTATAAGTAAAGCTACGGCAGTTTATCTACGATGTAGCCCTTTGATTTTTGTATCGTTTTACTAAAAGTTCCATCTTCAAACTGGTGTAGTAGTCGCTCTAAATTAGATAAATGGATGTAATTAGGGTTAAATAAAAGGTGAAGCTGTATATTTTCCAACAAGGGTAATTAAAACTATTTATTTTAATTAGGAGTTAAGCTACGACAATTTTTTTACATTATAGTGATGTGCTTTTTGAGTCAGTTGATCATAAGTTCCATATTTAAACTGCTACAGCAGCCGTTCTAACTCAGATAAATCGTTTTAATTACCCTTGTTGGAAAATACATGTCTTCATCTTTCATCTAAGCCTAATCACATCCATTCATCTGAATTAGAACCGCTGCTGCAGCAGTTTAAAGATAGAATTTGCCGTAAAATAATGCACAATTCAAAGCACTACAACGTAGATAAACTCCCGTAGCTCAGTTTCTAATTAAAATAAATTGTTTTAATTACTCTTCTTGGAAAATATACATCTCCACCTTTTCCATCCCAGTTATGTTGTTTTAATTACAACTAATATTCAAGTTGTTTAAAGTCAGGAATTATAATATACACATACACTGATATAGCATGCATAAACGGCCTAATGGAACTTAAATGACGAATTTCGGCCAGAAAGGTTAATTTAAAGAAAAATATGAATAGATTCTTTTCTGAAGGAAATTTTATTCTAAACATAATTGGTAATCGGTTTATTTTCGATCGGATGAACGGTTTAGGCCGCTAAAAGCAAAAAATAGTTTTTTGGTCGCCATTTTTGGACGCCATCTTCAATTCCGGTCTTAGGAGGAGAAATTCGACTTGGCACCGGGCAGATTCGGACTCAGCAAGCTCAAATTAAATTAAAATTGCCCGGTGCCAAAATGTGTCAACATTTGCCGTTGAACTCATTTTAAAGCATCTTTTCTGGGTAAGTCGTCTATATTGACTTCGGATCAATTTAACCTTTTAGTCCGGGCTACACGCCTTGCTAAATCCACTGAACCTTGTTTTGTAACATATATAATTTATTTTGACGTTTCGTGGAGTACCTTTTTCTCCTAAACCCGAATCCGATGAGTGCCAGACGCTAAATGCTGAGCAAAATTTTTTATGTCGTCAAAAATACGTCATTAATACTTTCTTTTGGCATAGCTGGTAAAAAAAAAACGTCGTTACAACTTTGATAGCCCATTATAATTTGTAGCCCTCGAAGTAAGCTAAAGAATGGTCCAAACCTTGTCTTTCTATCACTTATAGTTGCGGAGTTACGTCCCGTTGAATATTACGTCATATCACGTCTTTGGACGTTTCATCAACGTGTGGCATCCCTGCGGATCAGAAAAGGTCGTACGACTTTGGGAGTCCAATATAATTTTTAGCCCTCGAAATAAGCTGAAGAATGGCCCAAACCTTGTCCTTCTATCACTTATAGTTGCGGAGTTATGTCCCGATGTATATTATGTCATAGCACGTCTTCGTTATGTTTCCGCGACGTGTAGCTTCCCTGCTTGTCAGAAAAAGGTCATACGACTTTTTTGTTATGGCTGTAACTTCTTAACCGTCAACAATTCAAAAGCATAATGTGAAGCAAAAGCATTTAACACACAATTCTGGACAGGAAAGGCTGTTATGTAAATGCAGCCCTTGAACCCCAAAATCAACTGGTTGCCTTATAGTGATTTTCGTTTTCAAAGTGTTCTTGCGAACCCTACAATGGCCCAAAATAAACATGCTTAGGATTTTCTGAAAGATGGGTATCTCGTCTTTCCATCAGCCCTAACAGAAATTGTTTAACTTAGATAGGGACCGTCCTATGCCATTTAAAGAAGGAAAAGTTATGGCGTAGCGGCAAAAGCGTAAGTTGATTTTCGAATTCAAAGTGGTCTTGTGCGCCCTCTAATAGTTCGAAACGAACATGGTTAGAATTTTCTGAAAGGTGGGGATCTATTCTTTCAACCAATCCTAACAGAAATTGTTTAACTTAGATAGGGACAGTCCTAAGCCAATTTAAAGGTGAAGAGGTAATGGCGTAACGGCGAAAGGGTATGTTGATTTTCAAATTCAAAGTGTTCTTGCGAGCTCTACAATAGCCCGAAATAGACATGCCTAGGATTTTCTGAAAGGTGGAGATCTATTCTATCCATCAATCCTAACCGACATTTTTTAGCTTAGATACAAATACGAATATGACCATTAAGATAGAACCTTGAAATTGAAACTAGCTGCTACACTAATTACAGTTACACATTTAAAAGGACGTTGGCTGGTCCCAACCTAAGCTAAACAATTTTGGTTAGGATTGATGGAAAGGATAGATCCCCATCTTCCAGAAAATCGTAACCATGTATAGAGGGGAGCAAAAAGTTTGGTCTGCTAACAATGTTCAAATACAACAATTACGAATTATACGTTCAATTCAATCCAATGGAATATAACAATGCCACAAATCTTGATTGTTGTATTTGATCATTGTTAGAAGACCAAATTTTTTGCACATTTCGGGCTTTTAGACTGCTCGCAAGAGCACTTCGAACACGAAAATCACTAAACACAACCAATTGATTTTGGGGTTGAAGGGTTGCATTTACCCAGAAGATGTATACCACCTTTTCTGTCCAGAATTGTGTGCTGAACGTTTTTGCTTCACATTGTGCTTTTGATTTGTTGACGGTTAAGGAGTTACAGCCATAACAAAAAGTTTACGACTTTTTCTGATCTGTTGGGAAGCCATATGTCGAGGAAACATCACGAAGACGTGATATTATCGGGACGGTACTCTGCGACTATAAGTGATAGAAGGACAAGGTTTGCGCCATTCTTCAGCCTACTTTGAGTGCAAAAAATTATATTGGATTCCCAAAGTCGTAAGTAGTGTTATGACCCGGGGTGTCTAGTTTTTTACCACATTAGTATTGGGAGTGATGGTCATTCAGGGGCACATTTTAATCCTGGGAGGGTAGGCGCGTGCATCTACGAGTTTCTTGGTGGTGTGGCACCCCGTCTTTAAGCCCAGGACTCATTCCGGGCAGTTGTGCGTTGCGAGTGTGGGCAATTGACAATTTTCCTGCGCGGCCAGTGGATAGCGAGAAAAGAGCAACGTGTGCTTTTCCCTCCTCCTTGGCTAGCCGACTTCTGTTTTCCATCAGCGGCGGTCGTTAGGGAGAAAGAGGGAAGGCGAGCAAGCGGCCTGCTATAGCGAAAGTTGAGAGTCCAAAATAAAAGCGTAGAGACACAGCTGTAAGTTAACAAGGTTTGTAACCGAATAGGGTATCGAGAAAATGTTTGTGTCTGCCTCGTTAAAGAGCTAAAGGGGTTGGTGTTGAGCTGCTGGGATCGGGATGGAACGTAGTTGCAGGCTAGCAGCGCTCGACTCGGCTGGCTTCCTGTCTTAAGTTGTGTATTGAGCTGGGGGTGTATAGTTGTCAGGTTCATGTTTCCCGTGAGGCATTTGTGTGTCAGTCAGTGTTTTAAGGACCTATTCAGTCAAAAACCGGCTGACACATGAGGTGGGGTGCATCTACGAGTATTGACCGGGGTTAACATCAATCCCTTGACCGATTCTCGTAGATGTCCGTGGACAATTATCCTTTTTACTGGATGGTAGCTAGAAAAAATAACTGAAGGTACATACATACTCTACTCCTAAGGTGTGTGCATGCACGTGTAAAAGTGATAGACGGAGATGTTTTACGAACAAGGTTTAATAAAAGTGTAGGGAGGTATACGTATATATTACAATAATAAAGGGACAAGGATATTAAAAAAAAAAAAAAACCCCTAACAAGTATGGTATAGGAGATGCCAGAGTTTTGGAGTCGGTCTTCAAGTAGATTGTTGCCGGGTAGAGTTTAGGAGTTGTTTCCAGTCAGGTTGTTACAAGGTAGAGTTGGTCTTCAGTCAGGTTATTATAGAGTAGAGTCTGGAAACAAGGCTGAAAAAAAAAAAAAACCATAGTTAAGTAACTAGAAAAATACTAGGGAAATAAGACCAGAAAAGTGTATATGTCGGAACTTACCTTAAAAGTATAGACGTAGACTGTTAGATTTGGAAACCATTTCTTGCCTGTAAAGGAAAAAAAAAAAAGACGTGAACAGTAGGTAATGTATTTACTAGCAATACTCCCTGATCCTCAGCTAGGCTTTCCACGAGTTGTGTGTGCGGGTGAGTGGTGTAGGATAGGATAGGGTAGAAGGTGTGAACCGTCTCCAAAATGGCCCTGAAAAATACGAAAAACATGAAATTAGCCGTTTGAAACATGTACGAACAGTATGAGGTTTTATTACGGAGCGGCGCCAGGCGGAATAGTCATGTAAGTCGAAGACAAACGTAGTGTAGACTGAGACGGCAGGACGTGGGTGAAGCCTGGCGAAGTAGCGGAGGGGTAGCTGTAAGAATAAACCATCCACCGCCAGTTCTCTGAAGGGAGAACTGACGGCTGCAGGTAATCCCCGGGAGCTTCCGGCGAAGGGGATAAGAAGGTATGCCCTGTAAAGAAGTGATATCGAACGGTCATATTGCGCGTCTACGGTCTGGCTACCATTTGGAAGGTTTCTAACATCGGAACAAGTTGTAATAAGTGGTTAAAAAAAAAAAAGGAATACAGCTCGCTTCGATGTCAGTTCCTCTTCCAGCCGATACCCAGGCGATACCGCTAGGAGGCCCGTAATCCGCTGCGACATGTAAGGGATAAATGCTATCCGTTGACGTGTCGTGTTCATCGCCCGAATTTGGGCTCTCAAATCGCTAGTCGTTCGAGAGGTTCCAACGGCTTTTTTTTTTCCCGTTGGTTCAAATTGCATGCCGCGTAGTCGAAAGTAAGTCGGCTAGGTTTCAGGTAGAAAACTAGACGTTAACGTAGTTAATAAATAGATATGACCAAAACAGAATAGGGTATGAACAGTAATAAACAACAGGACACAAAATAAAACTTACTACATGTAGGATGTTTATTCGATCAATCAGGGTACAGTAAAATACACTAACAGTATATGAGGTTGAAGACCTCCTACTTGAAAAATATATACTAACAATATATGGGTTGAAACGAACAAGCATGTACAAAACCTATATACAATATCAAAGTTTAAGATACATAGAAAAGAGGGTTTAAGACCCTACTCTACAACTCGAATGTATACATTTTAAAAACAGCTAGTAAAGAGAGTTTAAGACTCAAAAAAAAAAAAGCAGCAACTTGACAACGTTTTTCCCCTCACAGTCAATTATAACAAGGATTTACAACATTGAATACAATCTTTATCTACGAAAGGTGTAGGCGTGATAAATTTAAAATGTTTCTTTACAAAACGAATGACTCGACGGTCATTAAAGTCTTTCGTCATGGGATGAAAATTTTGTTGGATGCGTGTCATGGGGAGACCATGGGCTTTATGGTAGAGAAAATAAAGACAGTACTGGCCGCATACCGTACTACACGCCCCTTGGTAAGTGTGTAGATTATAATGTTTGAAGGTAGAATTTCTACGTAGGAAACGAAGGATGTGTACGTTTTTAGGTTTCAGACCATAACTATCAAAGTAGTCGACGGACGCTTTGAGGTGGTCAAAATAGATGGCGACCCAATGACTCCCTGGTTTGGAAGAAGGGTCCAAATTAACGATGTAGGCAGAATGACTAGCTGTTCTAGGTAGTTGGTCGCAAGCATACACATCACCGAATAAAGGTCCGAGTTTCTTGTGACTGCTAGCTGCAGCTCTTAATTGATCAGTTTGCATGTTTTTAGTGTTCGTATATGATATTTCTAGATTGATCAATTTCCAGGACGGTTTGGTGGACCATATAAAGCACTAAATTGATCGTTTCCGGAAGTGCTTCTTTAAAACTAATGTCGATACGAAGAGATCCTTGACGAATAAGGTTGTAATGACACTCTCCTTGGCTTTTATCGGCAGTCAAGTCAAAGGCGTATAACGCATTGCCTTCTGGGTAGTCGGCGTACGGGATGGGTGGAGGCGAGCCCGAGACCAATTTGTTGGTATCTTGAAAAAGTGAGTAATAATTTCGTACGTATAAAGAATTTGTATAGTCTGGTTTGTACGGAATAGAGGGAATAGTTTTTCCATCGGCTTGCAGGGCGAGGTAATTAACGTCGTAGTGGGCGAAATTGTACGGATTTTTTGTATAACTACCATTGTAGCCACTATTTGAAACCAGTCCGAGAAGACAAAACGAAGGCATGTTTCCTAGGATGGCATTGTCGAGGTTCCCTTGCAAGCTGCCTTGAGGTAGGGTAAAAGTCTTCATTTCCACGCGGCGGATGGGATATTTTGCGGATCCTTCTTTTAAAGCTTGGCTGAACCCGATCAACACGGCCGGTGATGGTGTGACGCGACGAACGAACAATGTTGCGCTAACGATGTTGACACGGTAGCTCGGGGTGGCCTCGTGGGTCATTAAACAGAACGCATCTTTACTTCTATTTAATTTGAGACGTAGGTCAACGTTGTTCAATAAGAGTCTGTCTTGTTGAAACAGGTCGCAGTGGGGGCGACCGTACAAGTCTATAATTTTACTATTTTTGATACGTTTGGCACGTTCTTTAAGACCATTATTACTCCCACCAGGATTAGCACTATCGAACTTACCGGCAGTATCGGCCTGCCACAACTGACTGGAAAGGTGGCCATTTTTAGCATCGGAACCGTAGGTCAGTAATGTTTCAAAATAAGAACGAAAGGCATAACCGTTGTCACTGTTGGATACTTGTTTTCCATTTAGGGTGCAATCGCATTGCGAAAACAGAGAATGCAGAAGTAGATTTACTGGTCCAATTTTATCAGTGTCAAGTAAAGTCGTCGCCACGCCTTTAACTACTTTGCACTGTACGTGTATAAAAGATTGACTCAAATCCAACAGACAGTCAGCAGCTCCGGGCACTACGAATTCGATAGGGGCGCTGTCAGATAATGTTGCTAAGGGGTGATATTCGACCAGGGTGTCGTCGTTTACAGTCACTTGTACTGGTGGTGTCGTAAAAAGTTCCAGTTCTTCCTTAGTGCATGGGACGGAATCACGGTCTGGTTTCAACGACATGATGACGAGGAATGAAAAGGGATGTAGTACGGTATGGGCCTAAATACTTTTTTTAATCGAAAAAGTCCGCCTTTCTTCTAGGTTTACTTCTTCGTTGGGGAGGGTGTTGTAGCAACTTCACCTTCTTCTTCTCGCTTCCGGACTGGCAGCATTTTCTCTTCCTTTTCCTTTTGCGACCCGTTCCCATCTGGCCTCCCGTAGCAGCAGCTACGGCATCGTTTTTAGCAGCCCTCCATCTCGTCCGAGCAGCGTCTTTAAGCGATTGACCAGACTCGACATCGTCTATCATTTTCCCTCCTGATCTTAAAGCGTATCGGCCTATCCCCATTAAACCTCTTTTAAGAAACGGGACGGCTGAGCGAAAAATTCCTCCCAAAAAATCTCCAAATCCCCCCGATCCTCTTTGTATACGTCCCCCGGTAAAATAAGCGGCACCTCCTCTCTGGCTAGGGCAATAGTGATGCAGACATACGCGAGGATCTAATCCTTGGTAAGGGACTCGCATTTTTTTTTTCTTCTAAGGACGACGTCTAAAGTGTAGTGTCAGGCTAACTTCTCCGGACTGAAATGGAATGTCCATTCCCATATCCGACATTATATACACTCTTATAGTCTCGAAATTCAAACGAGCTAGAGGTCTGTAGTAAGGCTTTGTAAAAATTTCGTTAGTCCTGTCCCCCATTCCAACCCGCACCACTCGTAATAAAGGCGCCAGAACGTCCCCCACTAGAGTTTCGGCCACAATGTCCGAATAAACGTAGAGGGAATTCACTCCTTCGCTCAAGTTAAGTTTTCGCTGGGCGGTAAGGGATTGGTGAAAAAACCTGTCATAGGGTAAACCTACTCTTCTCCCTAAAACGGTGTTTAAGCTTATGGCTAATATTTCTAGAGCAATAAATTTATTGCTGGGTGATAAGATGGTGGGGGGGAAATAAAGGGACACGTGGTCCTCAGTCTCGCTGTAACTAAAATAAGGATATCTATCTACGCGGATTCTATTTTTAATAGCTTCGTTCATTCTTTCAACAATTTCGGAGCCTTTTTGATAATAACCCGAAGGTAGACCGACTGCCAGATCCGAGGCAAAAGTAACGTAAGAGATCCACCACCCTCCATCATTTTGAGATTCCAAAACTGTTTCCACGACGACCGTGGCGTCCTTTACAGCCTCGTAATAGCTTTCTTTCATCGCTTTATCTTTTCTCCCCCAACCCAGAAACGTAGCTAGACTGTACGATAAACATAAATTAGCATTGGGGTGCAACTTGTGACTGATTTTCACTAGTTTATTTACGGAATCGTAAGCAAACACGATGGAAGGCATACCTAGTTCTTGTTCCACGTACGCGTTTAAAAATGTCAAAACGTTATCCATAGTGTACCCCACTAGAGAATATTCAGTGCCCAAAACCACTAACGTCTTACTCCCCGTCCCCTCCCCCTCCTCCTCCTCCTCCTCTTCGC
>JAHWFP010020954.1:10279-20896 GCA_023313725.1 Lithobius niger | reverse complement strand
TTTTATTCTACTATGGACCAAAGCAATCAAGAAAAATATTATTTACAGCGATTTGCTTATTTATGCAATGTTATTTTTGTTTTCTGGTAGGGATAGAAATTCCATTACCCAAGTTTTCCCGAGGTCAGGAAGGAGGTGAGTCGACACTGTATTAAAACTTAGTAGTACAGTAGTATAGTTTTTTTTTTTTTTATATATATGGGGTGCTAGTTATTCGTTGTAGAAGGGGTGAACTTTATATTACTCGTATTTCTGCTTTTCAGGAACGCAATGTCAACCTACGCAAGTACCTGTGTCGTACACAAGCATTAATAATAGTCGTCAAGAGATTGGTCATCATCAAGAGAGGTGTGTAGCTTGGATAATTGCTGTTTCATGATATCGAATGAGTTGTAGTTGCGTTATAGTAATCGGAGAACACTCAAGGCACAATGCACGAAATGGACATTGGATGAAACTAACTTGATGATGGACTTCATCCATACATCATCATTCTATTACCGTAAATTGCTTCTTAAATTTCTGTAGGTGCATGTAATTAATTTGGTAAAAATCTGGAGAGGGTGTTAAATAATCTCTTTTCTAACTTCTGTCAATGACAGAAAAGTCGGCGATGATGCGATTATTTATGTATGTGATCTAGGTTCACTGTAGAGTCAGCGTTACGCAGTGCCTTTAGATTTATTAGATCATCGCGTCTCCAAAGGCCACCATAATTCAGTTATCACCAATTTCTAACTACATAATCCTTCGTAACTACAGACTGCACGCTGAAATGGCTGAAAATGTGCTCTTCTGTCCATGAGGACAGTACCGTGATACGACCGTCCAGACATCAACTGTTGGCTGGACGGAAACGTGTTGACTTCTGGCCTATGAATCATTCTAGTAATAAATCTAGTCTGTTACAATGGTTGTCAAATAAAAGAGGCAGTCATTCAGAAGGTAATTTACTACGTATTCGGACCTGAGAATCGTAAAATGCTGTATTCAAACTTGGTAATTCGTTTGTTGCGTTTTAAATTTCTTCATTTGGAATACGACACCCATCACTGTCCATTTTATTCTGGACAGATGATAAGAGACACACTTCCTTGGGTGGACGGCATTGGTAGAACTTCTCCAGCGCAAGTTACATTCTTGATGAAAGGGTTTTAATGACAGTCACTTCTTTTGCAGTAAAAACACCGTCACAACGACGACGTCCGTTCACTTGCCACCACCCCCTGCCAAAGCTGTCGGCCGGGTGAATTCCCTTAATCAGCATCCTGCAGATTTGAAGTTTGAAACTGAGGAACTGCCTCAGTTTATTAGTAGCCCGGTAAGTACAGTGTTTGCTGTGTTGCGTGTATCGACCGTTGCTGCACAGATTGCTGTTGCTATGTGGGTGGTTCAATATTGTTGGAATATAACTGGTGCAAAGTGGGGTGAGGTCCACTGGCATTATTTAATCCCCTATTCCACATTGTATTCCAGAAGTTTGAGGTCGTTATATATGAGTGAAAGTTCGACAAATACTTGAATTCTCTTTTTCATCATGTAATATTTATTATTCTGTATATTATTTTGCAACCCATACAAGATCATCATGATCTTCGGGATGCTTTATGAATACAAATTTATTTATTATATCACATTCTTTATTTAACACTTACTGGTTGCAGAACTTTGACTCGATCATTACCAGAGCTATGGTGGTAGGTCCTTGGTGACGTATGTGCTCTCAAATACTAGTTGGTCGTGGCTTGACATAACGCCGATCTACTTGAAAGCTGTATTGTCACACTGCCTCCGTTGTGTTGAAGTACAGAGTTTCCTTCTACAATACGTGTCATAATACTTTGTTTGTTACGAACTGAGTAAGTTATCGCCATTACCCTTAATACTATCTACCCCTCGCCGTTTTTCTTTGCTGCCATGCCGGGAATAAACATGTTTCCCCTTTCCCATTGATGCTGTGGAAAGAATTAACAGCCAACAGTTATACTGTAACTGTGCACGTCATAGTGTTTTGTTTGTTATTGACTGTTATTACTAATCTGCATTAGAGGCAGGTTGTCGCCAATAAACAAGCACATGCCCCTTAATTAGTGAGTGAAAATTACGTCCTCGTGCACCTGGAAGCAAACTAAGTTTAACGATGGCACTGCCACGAGATGGAGCCACAGTGCATTATAAAGATTTTCTATTTTGGTGACAACCAGCCTGTAAGGGCCACTCACGATTTTTTATTGTTACTGAGCAAAGAATAGCCACGCTTTCCCGTTTCCTTGTCCGCATCCCAAACCCATACATCATCCACACAAAACAAAATATGTATATAGATAAACACTTGTAACAGGTTTACCGAATCACACGTTGTTCACCACCATGACATTGTTGCAGCTAGTATATTACGGGAAGGCCATCTTCCTGCACAAGTTCACAAAGTCAGTATTGAATTTCTGGATAAAAATGACCAAAACTCATTGCTAATAATAAATTAGTTGACTCCCTGCTGAGTTTCAAGCTCCAACCAGGCAGCCATTTCAACGAAACAATACTAAAATAAAAACAATCCAATGTTACAATACACCAGAGACTTTATTGGAAACAATTATAAAGAAGTACTATTGTTTGCAACCTTAAATTCTAATGCATTAGTTGACTGAGAGGCTTGTTAATTTTGTTAGATAGGTTGAGAATTTCCTTTTTGATCCTCTCTAACATCCATCCTCTTAAGTTTGTTAGCCATGTATGCTAATTTTGTTTATCACATTTTATTGTTTCAGATGTCTCAAGTTAGCGAAGGTGGTGGCGACTCCGCGGGAAGCTCGCCAACAGATACGACAACACCTACCAAGTTGTCTTCTTCTTCCGTCATAGAGTCGCCCCCACCAACGACAAACAACATGAATTCCACCCACCCTCGGACCGATAAAAGTTGGGCGGCCTTTCAAAAACGCACAGAAGGGCAAGGTAAGCAAATCATAATGGTTGTCTTTTTTTGTTATTAGCTTCATCATTTTTGTTAAAATTGTGTTTTCCGTATCTTTTTTGTGCGTCTTCCGCTGTATCATTATAGCTGATATTTCCGTATGTAGTTTTGTTGGGAATCACACCTGTGTTTATGTAAGTTGGCGGATAGTTCGGGGCCAGGAAGTTATGTCCAAGTATGTCCAAGCTGACACATTCTTTGGACATCAACTCGGAGGTCATTTTTCCCCCGTCTAGATTAGACCAAATATCCAAATCAGTGTTTGGAAATGGTGCGAACCATGTTAGTTCGTGTGCAAGCTGTGGAGATTGTTAGCAGCATACAACAACATTAGTTCCTGCTAAGTAACCTGCCGTTCATCGTGGTAGTAGCGGAGGTCAGACGAGTGAATGGTTCGTGTAGACAGTTTGACTGCAAGTATGCAAGTAAGACATGGTTAGGACAACTACCAGCCAGCCAGTCACCCCGCATACCTGAAGAAAGGCATGCAGGACAGCGACAAAGCTGTTGCAAGACGTTGCGGTCTTTTCCACAGTCAGTTTTTCCCATTTTGCCCACGCCCTTCCTTTTCTACTTTGCAGGATCCTCCTGACTGTGTTAACAAAATGGGATCGTTTCTTGCACATATTAGCTTAACACTTTGCGTTCCATTATACCTTAATTTTTGCAAAACCGACGTCACTTCCAGTCACTTTCTCCACCTCGCATCTGTACACCACTATTCCTTTTGCCACAACGCGAGCTGGATCGTGTGGAATTTGCTGCTTAAGTCAATTGCTTTCGTCATTGGTGAAACAAGGAAATGCTGAAAGATGATAATGCCGAACAACATGAGACGGTCAGTTTGGATCAGGCCTCAAAATAAGAAATTGAAACCTGCGGCAATCTTTGCTGTGAGCTACTGTCAGCTGGCGGCAAAAATTTCCTACCTCGCGGCAAATGTAAAAATGACAACAACAAGTCGGCACGTGGTGTTAGTTCTTACAATCGCTAACCCGGAAGTGAAAAGATGCGCGATGACCATGCGCAATGACGAACAGTAGCTACAGCGCAAAACATTTATTGTTTATTTAAAAAAAAAAAATGTTCATTTATTTTTATTTAGCTACTCAGCCTTACATTTTAAATAAAAATAAAAATTATGTGAGCTTTGTTCTGCAACGATTTCAATGTTCAAAACAACACGTTTTCTGACAACAACGCTGTCCAAAATGCGGCTGTGATTGGGTGAATGAATGCTGCTGGTCTGCTGCCTGCTGGCCTCAAAAGCATTGGTTGGCTAGACGAGTTCGTGCTTGGTACAGGGGAGTAGGGCTGCTCTCAATGTTGACGGACTCTACCTTTGGTGAGGGAAAAAGGGAGTGGGGAGGGAAATAAAAATAAAAATAGGCTCCACTTACCAGTTGCAGGAAAGGAAATAGGAACTACGTTTTTATTTATTTCTTAGGGTATCTTTTGTTTTGAGCGCGATGGATTTTGGTCATTCAGAGTCAAAAAAAAAAGCTATTTAACGTGTTTGATTGCTCAAGGCAAAGTTTGCCGCGAGCATCAGTGATTCTCACGGCAGATCAAAGCCCACTGACGGCAATTGCCGTGGCTGCCGCGACTTATTTCGAGCCCTGGTTTGGATTATTGTTCTTCGGTGAGGCGCGGATGCCAGGCTATGAGGGTAATCCTAGGAAAATAAAAGCGAATTTATCAGGAGCAATATTGGCTAAACACCCGGTGTGGCACAGAGGGCAAAATTGTTTCGTGGTAGAACATGCACAAGCAGGGTTGTTATGATTGTAATCATTGATTATAATCACTTGATTAAAATTGAAATTCACCTGATTATAATCGAGGACCAGGTTGACACCAAAATTGTTTGATATACAAGTACAAAACAACTTAAACAACCCTAAATAAAATACACTGCTGTTCAATCTTCAGCAGTCAGGAACGTATTCTACTTTTTTTGGCCTGATCCATACAAAAATACGCAACCATTTAGGAACAACCAAAGTAGGAAATTAATGGCAACATTCAAATCCTTAAATCCAGGAAAAAACTAAAGGACTTTGCAACGTATGTGCTTCTAGTTGGCAGCTAGCAACTGCAGCTGATGTGATTTGTGTTCTTTTAATAATAATCAACTCATGTGTGAGGAATGTGCCATGCTACAACAACTCCACTGACTTTATTATTACTGACTTGGGGTAAAAATAGTTACTGCGATGTGTATGTAAACATTGAAATTTACACATGGTAATCACGTTTTAAACTTTTAATAATTAAAGAGATGGCATGGCATTTTGGCAGTCACAAGTGCCAAGCAAGAAATAGAGCAAACTCTATCAACTTTAACTACGTCATAATTATTGTTGTAACCTTACATGTTATTAAAATCCGATTATAGTCAAAATAATCCGATTATTTTAAAATAATCATGATTGTTTCCAACCCTGGCACAAGGCTGTGCGTTTATTTGTAGCAGAGAGGGTCGATAGGGGATAGATATGTAGCAAGTGCTTCTTTTCAAAAGGAATTTATTCCTCCTCGTACTCCAGGGTTCCCATATGCGCGGTATGCTTTTTTTAAATTTTCGACGAAACTCTTTCATTTTTTTTTAAAGCTTTTTTCGCTTTTTTTTTTCCAAATTGTTTCTATAGAATCACGCTGTGGCGCATCTGGGGGTGCACCATCCTTCCAAGTGCCTAAATTTGAAGCGGCTTACCCTTAAAAGTGGCAATGCTGGTCGCCATTAGTGCGGGAAATAGGGCAAGCGAGTTGGCCCAGCAGAGGCAATTTTTGTTTTGTGTGAGCATAAGACGAGCAGGATTGGTGCAACATTTTTGGTGCTGCATCTACTGCACCATGAAGACGGGTCGTTAGATATGGTGTGCTATGTGGCTAATCATCCGTAGGACGGAGAGGAGGTGAGACCAGATTTTTCCGTCTTCGGAAAGTCGACCAAGTGTGTTGTTCTTCTCTTATGCGAGCCTGCATCACCCTGTTAGTGCCCAGACGGTGGCACGTTGGTTGTGTGAAGTGTGAAGGCTGCTGGTGTAGACACGGCTTTTCCGGGTCCACTCTGTACGGTCCGGGATTTCCGCATCACAGATCATGGCCGTGGCGAACTGGTCTTCCTCAACAGTGTTGCCACACATTTCCAATGGGAACTGACGTCTGGTTTGGCGGGTTCAGTAGTACAGCGGCTGCAGGTGCAGGGCCATATTTGCTCTTCAGGTAGGTTGGCTGGCAGTGCCACATTTATAATCTTTCCCATTTTGGTGGCACAGTGAGGAGGATTTTGCGAAGTAAAACTGAAGATTCTATCAGAGACCTTGTTCTCGCTGGTGAATCGAAGTTCTATGAGTAGAATCCGACGAAACTGTGTTACGTCGATTTCCCGCACATCTCTCTGGCACTGGGTTAGGCCAGCCGCAAAGACAGTGATGTATTAACACGAGGTGGAGAGGAAAGAAGTGACGTAAGTTTTGGATAAATGAAGGTATAGTTGTACACAACGTGGTAAGCTAAATTGTAGGAAGGCGTCTCATTTTGGTGACGTCGTGCAGGGAGCCGCCCCACAGGTTCATTAGATGCTACCCGGAGAACTACGATTCTCCTGCGAGAGCAAGTTCTTTGGTAGAATCTTCATTTTTCTCTCATTTTGACATTTTTGTAAGACTTCGCTTTTCACTATGTATCTTTCAGGCGCACAACAGTTATGGGATCACTTCGATGAAGATCGGCAGCTTTTAGGAACGGAAGAAGAAAGCAGTGATAGACATTCTAGCGACGAAGAATGTGATATATGGAGCATCACGGAAGAGCAGCGGGAATATTATACTAATCAATTTAAATCCATGCAGCCGGATTTACATGGCCTTCTGTCTGGTAAGACAATGACATGCTTCATAATGAAGAGGGAACCTAATTTTGCAGTTATTTTAATTTTCCATTTGTTTAAGACGTTTTAGGCATTACGAATTAGTATGAAGTCTGCAGATATCAAAAATGTAATGGGAGAGCACCATACGAGATATGCAGCCTAGGTGATTTACCTTAGCAAGAAATGAAAGTCGGTCAGTGTAGGCTATAGCACACAGCTGTGGATGGGTGGCGCTGTGGTAGTCTAGGAACGTCTTCTGTGTCAGTGTAATTATTGTTGCATCTTGTTATAACTTCTATGCAGTATCGTCGTTAACAGGACACACCTTTCCTTGCCAGTTATTTCCCGTTAACAAGGATGCTGCTTAGAAAATTATCGCAAGATGCAATGACAATTACACCGACACAGAAGACGTTCATCGGTCGCTGCTCGTTTACAGATGTGTGCTATTACCTACGCTTGTTTACTTGCTTGGTCAGTTCATTTTGTACTTAGCTAACATTACTTACATTTTGCTCAATTGGACATCTTGTTTACCAGTACATGATAGTAATAGCACATGCACATCAGTAAGTGCTACAATTGTTAACCTTCAGCAAAATAAGCCATAAAGGTAATAGAATTGCAGTAAACCCGTGGAAAATCACTGATATTTAAATTTGTTCTGTTAAATTAAGATTTAAGATTAAGATTAAGAGCATTGATTTTTATCTAATTAAAACCATTTATCAAAGTGAAAGCTGCTTTACGCTCGCTGCCATAAACGGAAATAAAATTAGTGCCTCGTCTGAATAATTAGGGACATCGCCCACTTTTGGCATGGTGTCTGATTTTGAGTGCTAATACAATGATTTACCTTTGTTCTTTGTTTTAAGTAGCAATCGTTCTAATTGCCACTTAAGGCACCAATCTCCAAAATCAGGCCTTTGTTGTCCGATACTGCTGGTTTCATTGCTTTCAGTACAGAGTTGTAAAATTACGATACAAATTTGTAGAGTTGCACCAACTCTTAGTAGAAAATTTGTTGGGGATATGGTTTTATAAAATTCTGAGTTCTTATGTTTCAGGTATTATAGCAAAAGATTTTTTTGAAAAATCAAAACTACCTGTACAAGAACTATCCATAATATGGTACGTAAATTTTTGATATACCGATTTACGCAAATTTGCATATTTGATAAGGTTGTACCAGGGGTAGAATTTCCAAATTTTGATCCGAGCACAAATTTGCACTCCAAATATTTTACTGGGGTGTTAAAAAATTCTTTGGAGTGCAAAACCAAAATGTAAATCAACACTCTGTGCTCCTATTTTATAGCCATTGAAATTTCTAACATTCAGCATTTTAATAATATGTACTGTTTTCCTGCCCTTTGCTTAAAAGTTAAAACTGACTTAACTTCACTATTCAACTGAAAAACCTATCCACCATAGCTTAACCAAAAGTAGTAAAAAATGGAGTATAACTTCTTTGGGTGGAATGGTGTCATAGGAAATCTAATTCCAAGCTGTTTAAATGCCGCAAACCGCAAGTCTGTAGCTTGTTCGGTTCAAAAGTTATGGAAAATTCTACTTTGGTGTGCAATTTTGCACTCCAACAAGAGTTGCTTCTGGAGTTGCAAAAGTGCGATTTGGAGTGCAATTTACCCCTGTGCATCCGAAGATTTCGGCCTCTGTTGTACTTACAAATTTGTTGAATGCACTGTTGGTACAGCCCCTTAAAATGCTTTTAGGTTATAGTTATATCATAAATACACTTGTTTGAAACAAGTATATTGTGCTAAATTGACAGGCAATGTATATTTTTTTCAGCAATAGAAACAAGTTGTTTCTATTGATGACAAAAATATACATTGCCTGTCAATTTAGCATTCACATGTCCAAATTCAAATTTCCCAGTGGAGATTGATTTGCCTAAATCCAGCCAGTTTCGATTTTAATCCGATTCTAATCCGATTTTAATCCGATTCGATTTTAATTCCTTCCCATAAAAGAGCCTATAGGGCGAAAGCGGAATCCTTTTTTCTCCAATTGTCGTCTTGTATGCACGTCAGTTCTGTTTCCACCTTTCGGCGAAAGAGATTTCATCATTTTCATGTATCAACGAAAGATGTGGCGAAAGGAAGAGATGCCCCGAAGCCACCTTCCCGTAAGAGTTCTCTCAGCCCTCGGCTGAATTGGCGTCTTCTAATGCTGTCGACCCTGCTGCTACTATCAACTATTCGTCTCCACAACATGGCCCGTCAGGGATGTCGTCACCTTTCGCGCCGTGATCTACCCAGATTATCTTCTTTTTTGGCGTCCTCTTTCATGGTAGCTTCCATCTCCAACAAAAGCCGTTCCTCTCCTGCTAACAGCTTTCGTTCGTCCAGTTCTAAGATGGCTAATAGCCGTTATGCCACTTAGCCATCTTAGAAGAACAAATGACAAGGGCGAAACGAATATGGTAGAACATCTGCTGCTGTATCAGTTTAACTTGGTCTTCAAAAGCTTCAATCGGAACTACGTAAATTCAAGGCAACTTACTCCAAACTGAAGCTAAAAGTAAAACATCATTAAAAGATCAAGGAAAGCAGTTTTGCCGCTCGTGATATTCCCTTGGATCTTGCGTCATGCTCGTCTTGTCGTTCACCTATACCTGTTGCAGCTAACGAACCTTTAACCAAAGATGAAATCAACTAGCTTTTTTGAAAGAGCTAGACATAATGCTGCTCACAGTCACTACTCTTTTCCTTGGTCAAATAATTGTTCCTACGACCACAACTGGGTCGATTCATTAACCTCGCTAGCGTCGGCGTTCGTCCTCCTAACTAAGAAGCGACACAGATCCCTCGTGCGGCAATTCTCTCCTTCAGGCGGAAGGTGTTCCTGGTCTTCCAAGTTGCATTCCTTTTGCCGCCCATGGTCTCCTGAAAATGAAAGATGCTCTAAAGCCGAAAGACACCTTTCACGCAGAGGCTCGTCCCTTGACATCAAAAGCGACAACGAGAGGAACTCTGGTATCGACGTGGCGCGTAGCAGAAAACGGTGCACAACAAGATTCTCCCGCACAACCATACAATATCACTTACTTCTTTTAACGCAGTACCAAAAGTGTTCCAGTTACTCCAAACTAGCAAAATTTAGTTACTCCAAACTAGCAAGGGAACAACCATACAACTTGGAAAGCTAACAATAACACAACCAAAATGTGGAACACATGAAATGGCAACTGCGATCATGTGCTTCTTTACGTAGCCTACCGAAGGGAAAACTTTTAAGACGATAATGCGTCGACAGGCTTGGCGAAATTTCTCCTTTAATTGGTAAAGTGACAGCTGACATAATCTGCCGTAAGGTGCATTGCAGAGGCCTAATGGATACCGTAAATGTGAAATGATTACTATTTTGTTTAAGAAGACAAAGGTCCTATGGTTTCATTATGCAATCACAAGGGGTTTCATTATACACGGTGCCGTATCAAGTTAACATGCGCAATAGATGCGCTTGTGCTATCTTTAGCATTCACGCTAATTAGTTTGAGCTTCGTAACAAAAATTGTCCTGGTGCATTACGCCCCAAAAACCAATGAATCACTTAAGTCATTTTGGATCATTAAATTAGTCATCGACACGATTATTAGTCCAAGCTTAATTCAACAAACATGTTGGCCCGTTTCACCTTCTAAAGCCTGACTTTGTACGATCTTACGCCATCAAGCCCAGATCGATCAGTACCACGACCGAAAACGACAATCCGCTCAACAAACATAACTCCGTACCTC
>JAHWFP010020954.1:0-10269 GCA_023313725.1 Lithobius niger | reverse complement strand
ACTTGCTTGTCGGGGTGTGCAAGCAAAATAATTATAATTTTGAGTCGAAGCCGAGCCGAATTTGTCACAAAAGATTCGAGTATTGTTGTGTAAACTAGGCTGAATAATCTGAAGTGTGCAATATTTAGAGCAGCGATTTGCGTACATGTCTTACTGCCATCAAGGTTTTCATTGCAACCAAAAACTGACAACAAACAAGGATGTTGGAACAAATTGATTACAAACAAGCTGCAAGTTAATGAACCGTTCACATGGTGCATTAATCATAAAGATTACCAGCTTCTTCCAAACACCACACATGTGCAAAAAAAACGTCCTCTGCTGCGCACGGTTTGGTACTGCCAAAACACAGCACACTCCATAGAGCTACAATACAGCAGTTCAAAGGCAAAACGAGAGTTAGCGCCCTCGGACGTATTGTTGCAGCCTCGATCGTTCTAAAACAACTTAAGAGTCCGTAATCCTTGTTTGCACAGATTTATTACGTAGCAGATGTTGCTATAATGTAAACTTACTTTTTTCACTTTTCTTTCAAAACATGTCCGTTCAAGGGAAGTGACGTCATCTTGAATACGACTGAGGGATTGTGGGAGCTAACTAGTCGCAGCAGCTCACAAAGAAGGTTGATTTTTATGGATGCATGTGCGAGGCACAGTTTATCGACTGATTTCGGGTGGATTATTGACCGACTCTGGATGGAGCCATCATCACGTTGAAAGCTGATGTCGTTTCCCTCATCAGACACTTTTGAAACGTTCTGTTTAGGTTTCTGTGCATTGAAGGCACCGAACTGTCTTCAGAAGTGTGTGTGGTTCCTACACATGTTGGTCGTTTTGGAAGAACCTCTACTGGTCTAGATAATTAACAAAATAAATATTTCAATAACTAGCTTATAGCTAGGGATGTGCGAGCTCAATTATTTGACTTCAAGTCGATTCGATTCGAGTACCTGGCCAATGATTCGAGTCTCGAGTAGAGTTCGAATTTTTCCAAAACTCCTAATTCAAGCTCAATGTTAACTGCCAGATTACAATATAAAATGGTAGACTACTCTTCAACCAAGTTCAATGTTAACTATCAAGTTACAATTTAAAATTGTATCAGTCCTTGCTACAGAACACACGTTAAAATATCCGGTCAACCCTCGTAAGTTTTGATCGTAGGCTAAAAGTATAAATTCAAAACTAATTAACTCTTTAACACGTAAGAATGTAAGATGATTTTTTTTAATTAATGAATTAGTTTTATTGATTTCTGCAACGCTTCATGTGACAAACTCTAAACACTTGCAACATTCGAGCTTTTGTAAGAAGGGTCGAGTCGAGCTTGAGCCCAAGTCGGAGCTCAACTGGACTCGAGTTTTTCGAGTTTTGCACACCCCTACTTATAGCCCGTCTAAAGTCGGGTTAATTAATTTTTAATATTAAATGATGTGGTCATTCTTTTGCGGATCTTGACTTAACGTTGCCTTTCCCCACTCCCCCGTGAAATGTTTGAGGGACACCTCAACCCCCAATATTCTATGTCTGTTTCTTCTATCTCCCTTCGCCTCCCAAATCGCTGCACTTGCGAATTACTTCTCCCTTTCTCAAAATTCAGTTTTTTGTTTGAAAATTTGACACAATGTCCACCTGTGGAATTTATTTTGCATGTCAACATTCCCCCTCCCCACTTTCTAATAATATTTAAATGTTAACAAATGCCGCTCGAACTCAAAATATCGATGCTCAGTCATCAGTATTGCCCATTTTCGATAGGCATTTCAAAAAAATAAATATTTTCAGTCGTATCTTCGTTAGGCAGCATGAAACGTGTGAACTACAGTCTACATAATTGTACGCGCTCTTCTAGATGGATCGAATTCAATCGGGAACGATTCAAACTTGACGCTTATGTGGCCCTCTGTACCTAGTAAAGTTTGGATCGTTCCCAATTGAATTCGATCCATCAAGAAGCGTGCATACAATTATGTAGACTGTAGTTCACACGTTTCTTGCTGCCCCACGAAGATAGGAGGACTGAAAATATTTATTTTTCGGTAATGCCTATCGAAAATTCACAGTACTGATGAGTATTGACATTTTGAGTTTGAGCGTCATTTGTTTACATTTATATTTCTGTCTCTCCAGTAGAATGGAAATTCTTTGTTCTAATAACATTCTAAAATGACTTGGCTCCCTTATTTTTGTTTTTGATTTTTTGGTCTTTAAGTACGGTAAATATATTTCAATGCACCTACTACGATGTGGTCCAATTGTCTCCCAGCTGTCACTTCGCCCTCAAACCTTCCACAAACACGAAGCAATACCGGTTCTCTTCGTCCTGCATCGCTTATTTTCAAATGTTTCTTTTCTCCTTTTTACTACGTTGCAATGCAATGTACTTCTTCCTTCCACTTCCCCAACTCCCCACCAAACGAAGCATACGTAGAGTCGATTCTTCCCTTCTCCCCAATCTCTAACCAACTTTTGCCACGTCCTTCTCCCCCCCCCCCCCCCCCAAAAAAAAAAAAAATTTCATTCACTTCTCACATGACTTCCTGGGAGCGTCCTGCAGCCAGCCAGCCACACAGTCATGATGGCTTTTTTTTATTTCAATAATGCTCAACAAGTATCGAGTCGAGTTAGCATGTACGTAGTTTGGAAGTTCTTTTTATTTTTTTAGGATTACAAGTAAGAAGCTGCTAAATTGACTATGGTTCCATGTCCCGGATTTTAATGATGTAATAGAATTTTGTTTTAATTTTTTTAATCCTATTAACAAGTGAGTAATCAAAATCTTTTGACATTTTCAGTAATTACTGATGTACAGTCAGGAAGGGTGCATCCGTCTACGGACAGTCCACTGAGGTCTCCTACGGAAGCATCGTCGCCTCATGCAAAAGAGGTAACAGTAGTTTGAAATGTGGACTGGAATGTCACGTTGACTGGAATCTTGGAATAGGAGTTCCGGCGGTAACTCGTCTGGCCTTAATAGATTCAATAATGCCATAAGTTTTTTTGCTTCTTTTTTTGTTTAAGATGCAAAAACTTTTTTCACGGCTCGTGACTTTGTGGCCGATGAAGTGATAGTTGACGGTTGAAACGTGTTTTGTTTTTAATCTCTTAATTTATGTGTTAAAAATTTGGGATAGTAAAAAAAATTATGCTAGACGTCACCAATAGAAAATAACCAGGACGGGGAATAGGGAGTTGTAAGGAGTGGTTTTGAATATCTTCCAATTGATTCGTTAGTTGAAGTCAACGAGAGTGGATCAGTTGTGTATGTTTTTATTGTACTGTATTAAATGACCTTGTGTAAACTGTAAAGTGTACTAGCATGCGTAAACTGTACCTGCGTTATTTGAGTGAGTTGAGACTACCGCTGACAAGTAAGACGTAGAAGTTGGACAAGGTTACTTAAAACTTAACCGAAGATTATCGTTAATTTGCAGCAAATGATTGAATATTTGGGATACTAAAATTCGCAAAATAAAAGTAGCAAAATTCGCCTTGCAAACAAGATGTGTTGACATTTTGTCTTCCTGGCAAACCAAAAGATCCACGATTTTCGACTCCTGCTGAGCCTTTTTAAGGTTTAGTTACATAGCGCAATTATAGCAATTTCAGGTGCACATTTTAAATTCCATGTAAGGTACTGTATTGCATACTTCTATTTTATTATTTTTTAAAGATAGCGAATTATGATTTCAAGTTCTGCTTGTGTCGATTTGGCAATGTTTTAGTGTTGATTTCGTTAAATTAGGGGAACTCTGCGCTTCTGTTGCGGCCATTTGCTTTCAATGGTAGGATTGCTTTCAGAAATTTTGATTGCTTTCCGCCGATTGTATTTTTTTTAGCAATGCTCTGAAGCCCTATGCAGAATTTGAGCGCACCAGTAATAACAATATTTGGATTCACGCTAAAACATGATTTGCATAAAAAATAAACTGCTACTAACAACTTAATTTGTCGCTGCTTTGTTGCGTGCCTTGAGCATCGTGCATGCATGATTACATATTTTTCTAAACTTTAAGCGCTGCTTGCATCCATATGTATGCAATAATATCGCTGGTTTGTTTGTAGTTAAGCTGGGGCCAGTATTTAATCAGTGGTGGAAATTAAAAACTAAAAATAAACTAACTGGATCAATGAAAGCGAATGCTATAAACGTAAATAGTAAATCTGTATTGCTGCGGGGTTTGCAAGTCGAGCCTTGCTGATTAACTAATAATCGGTAGCGAGCGTTTTTTTTTCTACGTATTCTAGGCGAGCTGATCTTGTTTCCTGCTAGAAATCTCGACATAAGATTAATTGTAAGCGGAGTTCGTTTACACATTCTTTTGAGAGTCTGAAATTTAATCAAGTGATTAAACGCCTAAATATTCTAAGGAAATATGTTCTTTTATCCGGCCCTGCCTTTGCCCACTCCCGCTTCCATACTTATCGTGGTTTAGGAATGTTTTATTTCCTTATTGACGTACAACCAAGCTCTAAGATTACTTTGAAGTTACAGCAAATGCAACCAAAGCTGAAATCTTGGCAGCTCGCCTTGGCATCCACATCATTTTGGAATAAGTTGATTCTGTACGAAAAACCATGCCCATAGGCCACAGCTTAGTAAATATTTTCTAAGGATTTGCAGGTGGTACTTTCAGTCAAAATGCAACAAAAAATTATTTGTTAAAAATTTATTAGCAACACCAAACTTTTCTGTAGTCTTTTGTAGATAAAGGTTTCTTGGATAGTTAGTTTTGCATTTAAAATAAAAATATCGGAAGTGGGTTTATTTAATCACTTGGGCTTAAAATGTAAAATGAGAATGCTGTGTTTATAATGTCGCGCTAAAACAGTAAACGTAAACAATTACATGTTCATTTAACTACTGCTGAATATTGTGAAGTCCTGCCTAAGTTATAATAATTACGTATTTTAAAGGGCTAACGAACTGATTACATTTGCAAATCACAATAATATGCCGCAAAGACAAGACCAAAGAACAATTGAAAATTTTTCGTACAAGAATTTACAATATTAAAGAATTCAAAACATCCACTTTTGGTGTCATTTCTTGGCAGTCATCTTCAACTGCTACTGAGCCTAGATAATTTCCGTGTGTTTCTGTTCCTTGAAAAGATTTATCGATTCAGAAAAGTGAACCTGGGGTTTGAAGCTTACACTCAGCCACATAGCCTATGCAGTTTTTCGCAGCTCTGGCAGGTTCTCTTTGGTGCAATGCACGGTTTTTAATATAAATCGCCTGTTAGCTGCCCTGGCAAAGCTACCGCCCATGCTCTAACGCCAGAATCGTGAGATAGCCCTCCACTTAGGTTGCCGTTTTTCTGCTGCAGAATTTCGTGCAGTTAACGAGCTCAACTTTCCATCTCTTTAAATAGTCCTTTTTTTGCTAAAAAAAATTAATCAAAGCGTCATACATTTAACAAAATTAATTTTTTATGCAGCTTGATTAGTGGGAGATTCCATCCAGGAATAGTCGGCGATTAGGCCTCTGCAATCACTCATGCCTATGATCTGGATTAGCCTAGTAAAAACGCAGTATCTTTATTATCATTTATTCACAAATTTGGTCTATTTAATCATCGCTCCTCCAAAATGCAACATAATTCGCAGATAATAAAATAAAGATAAAACTAATTTCTAACCACACAAACCTTCTTAACAGCCAACACGATTTGCGATTGCGAACTGTTGTTTCTTTGGTGTTTGCGCCATCATTTTCCTGAATTTAGTGTGAAGTTGCGTCATTTAACATCCAGGATAGCGGTACTTTCGGCGTGGATCACTCTCTCTCTCCAGGATGAAGAGAAAAAGATGCCAACTTCTTACCAACTTCTAGAAATGGTGACAAACAGTTTGCGATCCTGAATCTCGTTGGATGTCACGAAGGTTTGTGGGGCTAGAACTTAGTTTAACTACGAATTATGTTGGATTTTGGATGAGGGACAATCTCATAAATACAGTTTTATATAAATGAGAAAAAAAGGCATTGTGTTTTGGCTAGACTGAATCCAGATCACATACATGAATGATCGCACAATCACCAACTTTTTGTGATGTCATAAGCATATTTCCTGGACCGAAGTAAAGTTGGCAAATGGGTTATTTATTTACCTCCCTCCTATTTTTTTTATCAAATCAACTGCGATGACCCATGGCCAGTTAATAGGCAAGTTATGGTACTGCACCATACACTTATATTTTTCTTAAAAGGGCAACAATAATTATAACATTCAAACCGACGTTAGGTTCATAAATTTGTCTGACAACGCCACCCTAATGGCAAGAAATGGTGCCAAAAATACAAACTTGAACAATTTTTAATAACGTGTATACTGTATACTGTTTTAACCCCCTCCCGATTTGAGCCAAATTAATTGCATAAACCAATGGGCCTTACTACATGATTTACGTTTATTACTTTTTAAAAACAATTACGTCCTTCAATCATTATGGGGATTTGGCTTCAAATGGGCAATTTAACACATGATGTATGGCAATTTTAATATTGAAGTGTAAATCCACATGTATGTCATTTAATTTTTTTACCGTTAAAGTCGTAGCACATAATTAATATGGTAATTGTAACCCGAAGAAGAAAAGTCTACAGTAGCTGCTTGAGTTGGTTACATCGACAATGGGGGACGACCCCAATGGGACAATACATGAATGAACACCAATAACTTGTCTTGACATTGTTTGACATTCTCAAATACAAATGTACTAATTTTCCGCGATGCTGTGCGAAATATTGGAAGTCTTATGAATGCGTGCGTTTTAACATTATACGAACGATGTGCATCAACTAATGCTACTTTCTACCATGTCCACCGAGTGAAGTGTGCATGTGCAGCGTGTTGAGTGATGCCCACTTGGTGGTTTCGTGTTTTGCAGTGGACAAGGTTTCACGATTCTCCTACGAGTTCCCTATCCTCTCCTGGTAGCAAGCCCGTCAACTTTGACTTCCAGAAATCTGCATTAGAGCAGGTTGGTTATATAAAACTGAATGGTAAATGGAGCTGTGCACACACATTATGCACTGCCGTCTGTTGTCGAATTAAACAAAATAACCTTCTGCCGGTTTAGGCTATTTTACTTGTAGGTTCTAACTATTAAGGGATAGGCGTGGGAGTTTAACCTATCATTAAACTTGTTTAAATTAAAAGTTCACGTTCTGTGCAGATGCTTATTAATGATGCAAACAAAATGCTTATTATAAAAAACATAGTTTTGAAGTTCTTTACCGATACAAGTGTATTCACATAAAGGGACTGTACGCAAATGACCATCACTCAAGAGGAGGAATTTATGGAGTGTCAGACCCCTTTCATGCTGGGAAGAAAGCATGAAAGAGAGCTTTCAAATTTTTGGTCGAATTCGGGACTTGATACCCCAATCCCATATCTCCCTGGTGAAAGGCCCCTCCAAAAACATCCCCCTCAATAACCCCCACTTGATTTCCCCCCAGAAAATATCCCCCCAGTAGCAATTTTCTCGTGGAAAATATCATTTCCACGTATTGGTAGTTCATTTGGTTTTGCGTAATTTCTTAGTAAGTATGATTTTAAAGCTAGATGTAGAATTTTCCCATATTGTCCCCTCTTTATGGGTAACAAGGGGGAGGGGGGGGGGGAGTTGTGCCAAAATGAGATGGTGGGGGTGGAGTTAATAAAAGCAAAATTTGCTGTACCTCATTTGTGTACTGTCCCTAATGGGTAACGTCCTTAGTATGTGGCCGTATCACAAGCCTTTAGTAATTAGTGTGAATATTTTAAAATGTTATGATCTACAGTGTGTTCCATCATATGTGGGAATTTAAAAATGCCATATCGCTGACTCTGAAAATTTGAGTCTATGTTTACGTCTTTTATGCGTAGAAAATTTGCAAGGATATTGGGACGAATAATAACTTTTCCTTTGAAATCCAAGCGTGCAAGACGTAAACGTGCGGGAATTCAGTAGCTACTTTGTTGTAGCAGGGTACGCTGTAGCATAGTTCAAAGAGGATCGTAAATGTCCATTAGAATTAACCTGGTCAATTTACTCCTGAAACCTCTTCAGAATTAAACCTTTACTCATTTATCAACAGTAAACATCTTGCAGCTATTAAATTGTGGTGCTTTATCTTTCAGACCCTCAGTAGTGGCCAATTTAACATTTTATTTCCAGACTAAACACTACCAAACTAAATTGTTTTCAAGTGTACCCATTTATACACCGTTTTGAATATTAATTTCTAGTTAAAAGTTAAGTTAGCAGGGGTGTGTACCATACTATCAAATTTCGATTCTGATACCGATACTGTACTTTCTTGGTATTGGTAGTGGTATCGAAATAAAAATTGGGTATCAAATTTTCGTTCGTATCGATGGTACCGAAAAGTATCAGACATTTTTTTTAGTATCGATGGAGTATTTTTACGGCGAAGAAATCTGAACAGCGTTAGGCCTATCGTTAACCATTTTACAAAGTTGTGAATACTTGAATATTCCGTGTTTTCATTAAGCACTTCATCGGTTACCATCCATTAAGTTTGTTTTTAATTCTCCAAGTGTCAGTATCGAAAAAGTATCGGCATAGAGAAAGTATTTGGATGCCAATACTTTGATAATACATTATCGGTATCGAGTTGAAAACTCTGGTATCGCACGCCCCTGTAAGTTAGTTAATGTCATTTGCCTTAGATATAAAAAAAAAAATATTGATCCGATTGCTTTAATTCGAGAAGAGATTGGCATGTCATCTGTGTGAGCATAACTTACGTGAACTGAGTATCATGGGTTCAGGATGGAGCATGCGGGATTGTATAGTGCTGCACCTACTAATCTTAATATCTATAACCGCACGTTCGTGTTCTGATTGCCGCTAATACGCAGCTTTCTCCTTGTTCAATAACATAGTGCTTAAGTTAATAGTATGCATTGTGCCTCATCTTCTTGGTATCTATAATCCTCCAAGGAAGAGGTCTTTTTTTAAATTTTTTCTGCTGTATCTGGATGATGTATGTTGCTTGTAAGGGATTGGTGGATTAAACCAAAAGCTTGGAGACTAATTAAGTGCTTAAGACAGTTTTGTAATAACTAAGGCTGCACCGATAACGATACTGGATCTGAGTGGCTGCCGATATTTGCGGTGTCGGTACCGGATCGGTAACGGCAATTTTCACTGAAATATCGATAACTCTGGAACCGTTTGAGATTACGACACGTGCAGTTTGTGGCGTTTCGCTCAGGAAATCAGAGTATCTTCATCTTCCTAGCTATGTTTTAACTGTTGGTTACTACTTAAAAAAAATTGTTTATATTGATAATTATTGGACTTTTACAGAAAATATACAGTGATGATGAAAATTGAGGACAGAATTCTGAATATCGGTATTGTTACTGGTATCGGCAAAATGATAAAAACCGGATCGGTATTGGATCGGTAAAGTTGGTATCAGTGCGCCTTAGTAATAACTAATTACTATCATAATAATTGCCCCAGCGGGCGAAACCAGTGGCATTACATGCAGTTTGTATAGGTTTTACGACACCATTTCGAACAACCTACTGTGTACATTGTATCTATGCTTCATTGTATTCAAGACCGGTGCTGGGCATTTATACGGTCCAGAATTAAAAAGAAGTGACATGAAATAGACAATCGGCGTTTTTTTTTTACAGCGTCTTAAAGCCAGTCGCAAAATTGAGACCTTGGCAATAAATAAAGAAAATGTTTCGCTCTGAAAACCAGTCATTAAAAGATGATGTACACTTTTTTTTTTAAATGCACCTGTGTTTCTTGTTCTGGCAAAGCTGGTAACGGGTAACTTGGCAGACATCATCGTTAACGGCTGGGTCAGAGCTTCAACTACTGTCTCTTCAGCGTGAGCTATCTGCAGCGAGGTATGTAAGTATGTGAAAAAATTCGGTATTCTGGCTTAGTTTTGGTAGCCTCTTTAGTTTGTGGCACAAAAAAAAAAAATCTCTTTATTTTCGTAATGGACAAGTGATTACGATGGCACAAAACGTCACCAAGGTGTTTAGTTGTGAGATTTGAAAGCACAACTTTATTCTTCAAGCTTTTAGTTTCTTCCTTTAATGGTCGCGAAGTAGGCTGTTTAATGCTCCAAGGGGAAAAAAAAATCTTTCCATTTGTGTGTTATCCGTGTTTTGTAGGACCCAAAGATATTCCATCCTGTTCCACTGAGGATTTCTCCTGATAGTCAGGTTGTGAGCGACGAAAATGAAGTTGCGTGTCCTGGTAAGTCACTTAATACCATTAAAAAAAA
>JAHWFP010020949.1:4569-15814 GCA_023313725.1 Lithobius niger | reverse complement strand
CCCAGGATGAGAAAAACACAATCCTATTTGCTTAAGTGTGCCAGGAAAAGTGGGTCTGTAAACTTAAGTCATGACCGGCCCCGTTCATAGCAAACCGTTGATTGTTGATGGGTAAAATGAAATTGGCAGCTGGAAACGATGCTTGGCTTATTTAATTCGCAGATAAAGGCTTTCAGAGCTGAGCTCCGGGCAAACGGGTCTCGGCTGCGTTTTGCCTGGGAACGATGCTTGAGCATGCCAATGAATACAACGGTGCATCCTGTGATTTGAGCCATGGGATGCGCTGATTGAGTGAGCGAAGCGAACGCAAATCAGCGTTTGTCATCCAGTGTAGGCAAAAATTGGATTGAAGACACTTAATTCCGTGAAAGCGTTTCTCAGACAGTGTGCGCGAAAATGGCAGTGGGGGTGGGGAGTTGGGAGTGGGAGTGGGAGTGAGGAGTGAATGTGGGGAGTGGGGAGTGGGAGTGGGGAAGAAACACCGTATGTAAGCCAGTGTCCAAGGTTGCCGGGAATGGGGGGGGGGAGGTGCGTAAATGTTTACAATTACGCCCTTTTCAGTCCGTTAGTAGGATCCAAAAAGCAACTCCCATTTGCTTAAGTGTGTCAGGAAAAGTGGGTCCGTAAACTTAATTCTAGACCGGCCCCGTCCGTAGCACGGGCTTCTTCTAGTCTGTAAAATAATTGTTAAACTGTAACTCAATTTGTTGTTAGCCCAAACAAATACTTTAATAGGGCAGATGAACAGGAGTGGTTAACGCTCGCTAAAACCATTTTTTTTAAATTCTTTAATAGGAGCATACGATGTATACGTTTTTAGATAGGCTTTCAATAAATACAAACAAACAAACTACGTTAGTACTTTGTGGGGACCGGAAAAAAATTCCTGGAAAAAAATCCCCGGAATAAAAATCCCCTGGAAAAAAAATCCCAGTAAAATAGTCCCCGGAAAATAAATCCCCAAATTGAAACAAATCCAAAATTTTTAGCAATTCTACTTATTAAAGAGGCATTCCTACTTGAAAGAACATGGGACCTTTTATGATATTAACAAGAATATTTGGGAAAATAAGATTTTGGTGATGTCAAATCAACTGGCTTGGAGCCACAGGAACTGAAATTTTTGGCTGTCAGACGGTCTTGTGCAAACGGTGGAATACAAAGCGAAGGTCATAAATGGCTACGCCGAAGTGCTTCAGACGTGTGTGGTATTTAGTTTGTTCCTGGTGTTAAATACATTAACGCAGCAAGCGTGGCAGCACGAGCAAGGCAGACACAATTCATAGCCACTCACAGAAGTTATCATATTTATGGATAGTTTCTTTTAATGTTCCTCTTTTTAACCTTCAGACGTGAGTTGGTTATATTTTAGAACAAACACAGTTTACACAAGCCTACTTCAGCGTTCTCATCAAGACTTGCGCTACTACGTACAATACGCACATTCGTTGATGATTTTGATTTTTTTTATTACATTTTAATTCTCAGATCTTGTTAAGCATTGTCTTATTAAACCCTCGTGATTTTTTTCTGTTTTTTTTTCCACGGGATCGTTTTTCCTTGAGATCTTTTTCCAGTCATTTTTTTCCCCAGGGATCTTTATTCCGGGGATTTATTTTCCGGGAAATTGTTTTTCCGTGGGATCTTTTTTCCGGGGACTATTTTACCGGGATTTTCTTTCCGGGGATTTCTTTTTCCAGGGATTTTTTTCCCGGGACTCCTTCGTGCTACCCATTATTTAATTTAAAAAAAAAACAACTATTGTACACGAAATTAACAGAAATTCGGATCAGCTCACTTATTATTTACGAGTCTTAAAGTTAGCTATAAAATAGCCGATATCAAAAACAATTTTAAGTTTTTAACGCTCGCTATTTTGTAAGTAACTTTCAAGCTGTGCTGGTTGTCAGCGGCATTGTTCCCGGTTAGCCCCCATCCGCGTTTGTGCGAATAAAGCATTTTTATATTCAAGGTCTGAGAAAGTGTTCTATGTGTTGTTTTCTAATGATTTTGTGCAGATGTATTTTCTTATAGCTCGTTTTACGTTAAATGGTATTATGTTATGGGCATCTTATTCTACAAACCAACACGTAACAACATATTGTAGGTCACATAAAAAGGATTCCCAGAAAAAATATCCCCGGAAAAAATATCCCGGAAAATATATCCACAGAAAAAATATCCCCGGAAAAAATATCCCTCGGAAAAAATATCCCCGGAAAAAATATCCCCAGGAAAAAAAGCTTCAGTTTTAGTATACCGTAACGACTGCTTTCGTGCTAAATTTGGCAGAGTTCCTCAGTCACGTCTACTTTCCGTTCATCACCGTGCTGATGATACATATATCATTTTTCAAGATCTTCAAGCACTTTTCCAGGCATGAAATTTCCAGCATATTTCAAATTTATAAAGGGAACCCCGAACTCGCACGAACCCTGAATTGCCTCCAGAGCTGTGCTGTCCATACTACGACGATTGGTTTTGTACATTTTCCAGCGACGTCGTTTAGCCAACAGAATGCAAATAAAACGGATTAGATTTCACTTGGAAGAAACGAACTATAATTTGAACTTCAATTCCAGGGAACAAGGATTGTTTTTATTCCTCAGTAATATCAGAAAGTAAACGCAGTTTGTGTTTAATTGGAACATGTCAGTGAGTGTACGTGTGTGGATGTGTTTAATTTGTGTATTGGTAGGGGTTTTATTATTTGGGGATTTGTTTTGTTTTGGTTTGACCCCGAATTGGAGTTCAAAATTGTAGTTCGTTTCGTTCAAGTGAACTCTAATCCGTTTTTATTTGTGCGCTTTCACAGCTGTGAGTTCCATAAAGAAACAAGCTCTTTTTTTTTTTAATGCGAAGGCTTTTTTGGTCAGTTAATAATTTGTTGGCTTTTTTTCGCTTCCTTTTTACTGTCTTTGGTACGGCCTGGTTTATCATGTATATGTCCATTGTTCGCGCAATTTTTTTCGTAAAGAAAGGAGCATTACATTTACATATTTATGTCCAAGCTCTGTCCATGAGTTGACCCACGTCTAATACTTGATGGAAAAACACTAGCATGTGTCTAGATTTAGCGTGTATCGTATCGTGCACATTCCGTGTGTTTGGTGGGTACTTAAAAGTGAACAGTGTTTTTTTCCTGGGGATATTTTTTCCTTGGATATTTTTTCCGAGGGATATTTTTTCCTGGGATATTTTTTCCGATTACACATAAAAAGCACTGGCTTAGTAGTATTAACACATTATAATAGCTTATTTTTATTTACAAAATATTTATTACAAGTAAAAAAAACTTTATACAAAGCAGCCAATAAATAATTATTGAACGTGGTTGCGAATACATTTTTTACAAATTTAAAATATTATTCTCTCAATAAATAAATACTTCCTTCTTATTTCGATTCTTTTGGCATTCAGTTTTCTCAGTAGCAAATAACAATAATTTAAAAAAAAATTAAATTTATGCTGGGGGAGCTCCAGGCGCTCCGGCTTGTCCAGCAGCAGCTCCTTCTGCTCCTGCTACTTCTGCACCACCATTCTCACGGAGTCCAAATCCTAATCCTCCTATTCCCATTCCCATCATACCCATTCCTCCATACATTCCTCCTACGCCTCCGTACATTCCTCCCATTCCAGGGTACATTCCCATACCAGTAAAGTAGTTAGGGTACTGCTGGTACATGCCCCGACAACTTGAAATCATGTCTTGTGTAAATCCACCCTGGAAAAAAAAATACGCAACTCAGTAATCGCAATATACGATAAATTAGGCCAAATTTGCAGGAAAAAGCTAACACCTCAGTTAACAACCTCCATCACAGAATCCACAGACCACTATACCCATTACTCATTAACATGTTTTGCACTGAGAGTGCAAATCACCGTGCACCACATCATCCATCATACGAATTGTGCAATGGTAGATTCCACACATATTGAACATATACTGTACATACACATCATTGCACATATTGTACACATATTATGGTAGTGAACAACCATAACCAAAATGCGCACTGCCAATAAGAGGCCGATCATTATTTATTTTCGGGGAGGGGGCGGAGAAAATGGGGGAGTGGTGGATTGTTTTAGACACTCTGAAGGGGGAGGTCATACTTTTTTTTAGGTCCTTCAAGGGATGGGAGTCACACAGAAAAGAAAAAGAAAACACTGACCAAACTGGAGGAAAAGGTCATTTTGGAGGTCAAAAATTTCTAAAATTGCCTCAGCTTCTGCCTCCCCCTTCCCCCATGATGTGAGTGTTTACACGGATTTGGAGCTGTCAGTATAAGTACTACCTATACCACACGCCATGTCTGTTTGCTGTGACGTTCATATCACGTGACTGGGCTAGTCCAATCAGACGGCCAAACAGCCGTTGTTCCCGTTCGTCATTGGCTAACTCATGGTGACGTCACGGCAAACAGCCATTGCGCGTGGTTTAGTGTACTTTTTAAATAAACTTTTTAGAAAAGCCTTGCCTCCTGGTTCCTTGGTTTTTTCCGTCTTACATGTGCTGACTATGTTATGAGTGCGAAAATATAAACACACAGTGCGCATCATACTTACTGTGTGAAGCACGACACAAGATGGGTGTAAGGAACATCGGTATTTTATAATAATACACTTTTAATTCAGCCTGGTTCCTTCGTTAAAAAAAGAGTCACGGTTTCCTTACAACTTGTGATAACTAGTCGGTGCGGATTATTACTTACTTATAGTGTCCGCGGCCTATCTTGAGTTTTCCGCAGAAAGAAACACAGATAATCGATTGTACGTTTTTAGTAGCAGTGTGCCTTGTCGATATCCAAGATGGTTGCAAAAACAATGGCGGCCGTCGATTAAAGCCGCCCCCTCCAGGAAGACGTGGCCGCTCATAAAATACTCTCAGGCCTCAAGATGCGCCGCGCATACAATAATTTGGCTACGGGAAATCATCTGCAGGTAGCCTTAGCGTACACACGAAAGCGAAATTATTTGGGGAGTGGGGGAGTCACTTTAGTTTAGGACTTGAGTTGGGGACCGGGATTTTTTCCAGTTTTTTGAAGGTAGGAGAGGTCATCGAAAATTTGGGGGTCACATTTTTATTTTCCCCATCGCCCCAATCCCCCCTCCCCCCCCCCTTTTCCCCACTTGCTATAAATAATGAACTGTTCCTACAGAAGTTGCATTGGTTTTACTTTACAATCCGTAGACGTTCTAAACAGACAGTACACTTTACTGCGTCGTAGCTAAGCTGAGTACTTGCAGCACGCAGCTTGTTTAGGAACAGATCATTATTTACAGCCAGTGGGGAAAAGAGGGGGAGGGCAGGATTGGGGCGATGGAGGAAATAAAAATGTGACCCCCCCCCCCAAAATTTTCGATGACTTCCCCTACCATCAAAAAATGAATACGTTGAATACGTTAACGTAACGCAATGTGACCGTCAAAGGAACAATAATGAATGATTTAAAATATTTCGAATACCAGCTATACTATTTTTTTATTTGCCCCAAAAAAACTCTAAAGTTGGATTTAAATAAAGCTTAAAGGATTTCACTTAAGCTGTGTTACTCCGCATTTATCATATTCAATTAAAGTGAGTTTTAAAAAAGTCTGTAGCAACGAAGCTGATTAATTAAGCCATTACTTGATAATTTTCTTTTTCTGTTCGTTTTAAAAGAGTAATTAAAGACTGTGTTCTTGATTTGACGTATTAATTTGCTGAATTTAATGCTTTTCTGTGCGAGAATCTATATAACTAAGATCGTAATATTTGTTTGTGTGTGTGTGTGTCGCCAGATCACCGAGATTCCCACAACTAATTCATCTTTCTTTTGTTTGTGCGTCCAGACGGAATGTCTGCCAAACGGAATTGTCTGTTCTGTATAAGTAATGCTTCAAACTGTGTTTTCAACAAAGAGGCATAGTACGGGTGACGTCATATGTTTTTCTATTGTGCACATCTTGAGTCCTGCGAGTATTTTATTAGCGGCCCCGTCTTTCTGGAGGGGGCGGCTTTAATCGACGACCGCCATTGTTTTTACAACCATTTTGGATATCAACAAGGCACACTGCTACTAAAAACGTACAATCGATTATCCGTGTTCGTTCTGCGGAGAACTCAAGGTAGGCCGCGGACACTATAGTGACAATATTTTCATGCAAATGGGATTTAGGCCGCTATGTCTGTTAACCCTGAATCTAACTAAATCCAATGAAAGTTTGGCCTACTGCTAATGGGAAATTACCGTATTTGCATGCAAACGGGAAATCACTAGATCTATAAAACCGGCCATATGGGGGGGGGGGGGGCCCCATGCCCTAGTTGAGATTATGATAATTTTTACTTAAAAGAATGTGCATATCACCAGTGCCGCATTTTTTGAACACTGATTTGTCTCTCGTGGTGGTAAAACCGCAAATCTTTCAGTCACACAAGTTAACCCTGGCTCCATAAATTATTTTATTTTTATTTTTGCATCATTAATTTTTTCGAAGAAGGTGTGCATGTGAAGTTTCTTTTTTTTTTTTTTTTTTTTGTTATCAAAATGTTAGGCTTAAATGGTAGCCCCAAAAAATCATTTTAACCAAGTTTCGCTCAACTACATTATTGTTCAATTATTGTTGTACAGGATTTCAATGATGTTGAAATGCTGACAGTTAGTAATTTAGTATTAAATACTAATTAATTTAGTATTAAATTTTAGCGTTACTAAGAATAGTGCTATAGTTTAACTTCGTAAGAAATGTATTTAATTTTAGCCGAAAAGCACACATACAAATTAGGACAAACGAAAATTACGTCTTTTTTTCCTCGAAAATGCCAAGTTATGGTAGAAAAAATGAAACTTTTTGTATGTCTATACTAAATTGAAGAAATTTATGTGAACAATGCCGATCTAGCTGTTCTTTTTTTGCTTAGGCGTATTCAAAAATACGAAGGATAGCGATACACAAATATCACTGTAAAAGTTTTATCTTGTTGCAGTTCGTTTTTCTTACCAATTGTGACGTTGTGCTTGCAACAAGAACTGCAACAACTGCTGCCAAAAAGACGTTAGTGCATTGCGAAACCATGATGTTGTCTGGAAGAAAAGAAGAAAAGTTTAAGTGATTGAGCTTCTGTCCTGCACAAGTTCAAAATAAAAGAAAGTTTCCTATGTGATATGTATTCCGTTCTGTGTAAAAGTCACATGCCATTACTAGAAACACTAAAATATTTCGAAAAAAATCTTAAAACTCGTGGTAAAATATAGAGCAGTGACACGACGTAGTAGTATTGTGTATAACTCTATGGTGGAGCCTTAATGGGTTAGCTGCAAGGGGCACTGCAGAGAGAAACAGAAGGGCGTCATACTGAAGCCGATGCCGTGAAGAGTGATTTCTTAGCCCTAAAACGCGCGATTTTTGTTGTTGGAGAAAACAACGTTATTTTAAGCCTAAGAAATCCGCTCTTCCGTTGTTTCCCCCTCCATTTTTATATATAGTGCACCTTGTAGTTATGCCCTCCAAAACCCATACTGGTGCCAATATGGCGGCAAATGTCACTGCTCTATACAAACATGCTAGGAAAACGCCTAAAAAATATTATTGACTAAAACATTTTTCTTCCCCTAAGAAAATGTACACGCCCCTCAGTGCTTCCACTTCACCCTTACAGAATTTCCCCGAGTAAAGACAAAATTTCCCTTTTTTTCCCTATGCAAAAAAAATTCCCTGTTTTACGTCTCTTATTTATTTTCCTTTCATTACACCACTAATTTTTAACTTTCTTAATTAAAAAAAATTATGAGCCCGTTTTAATGGCACAGGAGCGCCACCTATTGAAACAAAGTGAAAATAAAATTCAAACGACTACTTATTTTATTAGAACTATTATAGTGTCCGCGGCCTATTTTGAGTTCTCCGCAGAACGAACACAGATAATCGATTGTACGTTTTCAGTAGCAGAGTGCCTTGTTGATATCCAAAATGGTTACAAAAACAATGGCGGCCATCGATTAAAGCCACCCCCCTCCAGGAAGACGTAGCCGCTCACAAAATACTTGGTGGACTCAAGATACGCCGCGCACACGATAGTCCTCCTGCCGTTCCTGTCAGAAGTGATGTATATGATGGACCTGTAGTTATTAGTACTCCCATAATTTTCGTGAATTTAACCTTAATAACCCAGCAACTGACGAAAAATAAACACTAATCAATTTGAAAATTGGGGTTGGGTGAGGGTTTAAAATGTTAACACGCATTTGTTGGCGTAGAAAGTTTGGAAATGGTGGGTCTGGGTGGAGGGTAGTTCGTGAGTTACTACGGAAAATTGCAACATGCAAATAAAATACAGAATTTCCCAATTTTTTAATATATATTATTATTTAATATATTTTTTTTTCATTTGAAGGTATATTCTCCCCTAAAAAGGGAAGCACTGACGCCGCTACCTCAAAGGCTGTAGCTTAAACTCGAGGCGCATTTTCTGATTTGTTTGATTTTCACGACCAGTACTAATAGCTGACACAAGATTGAAAAAAGTAAGAAAAAAGGACGAAAAAAGGACGAAAAAAGGATTTTAAAAAATTACGAATTCCAGCGTCGAAAAAGAGTTTTTTCAGTAACGTTTGGGAACTTGAACACAGCGAGCAAAGCACAGACGAGTGGACATCGCCATAGCCTCGAAGCCAAGACAACATAAGATGATGAGATTAAGTCATGTTTTCACTAGGCCCAAACATCAGGAAATATGCTCGCTTAAAATTATAGTAATACCACCACATTATTTGTTCTTTTTTTGTTTGATTGATTGTAAGGCTTTGTTTTTCTTGATATTTGTAGTATTATAATTCACCAGTGGCAAACATTGGCTTTTATAGCGATCTTCCATATTCGTCTCATACACACAGCTTGCCAACCCAGCCGTTCGTCAACTCGGCTCTATTTAAAATTTGGACATTAAAAAACGCGTCCCACAGGGTTCGTTCTGATATTAAGGTGTTAGAAATAATTTAACTAAACTATTGTCTAAAGTATATCACGTACGGCACGTAGCAATATAGTTTTGATTGGTAGGCCTAATGATTTTTAAATATTATTTTTAATATCTGATACAAGCTACTTAGTTGTATCTATGTTAAATAAATAGACATAAATCGCTGGAAATAATATTAAGGAAAATTAGAAATTAGCCAATAGCGAAAATCATACACTAAAAATAACGTAGTTCAGTAAGCCACCATTATGCACTTACGTTTCGTCGGAATGGCATGACCCGGATTCGAACCGGCTACCCAGTTCGCTCCCAGATCACTTGCATAGCGCCTTAATCGCTATGGCCACATCCTCCACTGGCTTTCGCTATTGTCTTATGATTTTCGCTATTGGCTAATTTCCAATGTTCTTTAATATCTATGTCAATACACTACAGTTATTAAAATTACTGATATAATATTAATCAGTGATAAATAATGATTTGGAGGTAACAAGAGTGTTCTTTTCAGAGCTAATTTCTAACAATCATTTTACTGACATGGCAGAATAATCTTTGATTTTCATTAGGTTCATTTTAAAATCAGACAAAATAAAGAATTTGATGCAGAAAAAAGTAAATTTTTTGCTTTATATGTTGCTTTTTTTGCTAGGAATAAAATTTGTCGATTTTCCACACATTTTGACCTAATAATAACCAGCATCAAGAAATATAACCTCAGTATAACAATAACAAATGAGAAAAGAAAGAGTTAATAAATTAAAAATTCTCACCTGATTACTAGATTGTATACTGGAGATCGTTCGAGTGGTGTTGTTATTTTGCAAACGTGCAAGTGAAGAATAAACTTAATTGCAGATCGATTTGTTTATATACTGCAGATTACAAACTCTGTCGTCATGCAGTTTTTTTTTACTTGGTGAAGTATGAAAAGGTCGCTGCACATCCTCACATCCTGCAGCCATGATTTGTTCTTTAGCCCTTAAAATGATTATTGATTCGAAACGACGTACAACTTTGAATCATAGCTTTGAATATGGGGAAACAAAAAAATTAATTCCGACTGATACATACTTGGGTGTGTATGCTAAATGGGTGTGCGCATCCCGTGAAAGTGACGCAGAACAGAGGAGGAAAAAAACCTATAACCCTGAACATCCCAAAATTATGTGTATGCCGGAACTGCGCCATATTGAAATAGCGTTTACCTTAGTAGTCATTAGGTTAAATGTTAGTCAGTGAATATTATATGGTTGATCAGTAAAGCTTTCACTGCACTAACTTCATAATTATACACCCTGCAGGATAACTTAGTCACGTTTGTTTTTGTTGCTGCTTTCTATTTACGAAAGTAGTCTATTCAGTCACTTGATTACTTGATAAATAATGTTTATAAACTTGATTGATAAACTTGGGTGGACTCAGTCTGCAAATTAACGCATTGTAAATACTAAATAACAAAATCTATTTCCTGGGTAGGTAATTATAGAAATGCTTTACTTTCGTGTTGTTTTACAAAATGAAATAGAATAGAAATTACAAGGGGCCAGTCGTACTAGTCGTTAAAGGAGCAGACCACCCCTCCCCCCCCCCCCACTCCTCCCCAGACCAAGAGAGTAATTAAGTCGCAGAAAAATGAAAATCAAATTCAGACTTAAACATATCCACAAACGATACGTGGGTATGTTTATAAAAATTAAATTTTTATGTTTAAAATAGACCTAGGATACATCCTTCACGATTTTGAGAAAGTTAGATGTCTGTATGATTGCGGACGTGTTATGTGTTTATAAGCTCCTGGCATTTATTGTTGTCTTCTTTCTGCAACTAACGTACGTACAGACGAGACAATTTTTACGTGTAAGTAGGTCGGTGATAAGATTCGATCTCGCATTATCCTGACGCAGAAACCAAGCCGTTGACAATTTGCGTGTTCTTTGCTAGCTTCACCGGTTCCCGGAGAACCCACATGAATCTCGCCTTTCATAAATCGTCTTAATTATTTTGTCTCTTATTCTTTTTTTTTTCGTTAGTAGCCTTTACTATATAAGGTTTGACCTCAAGAATTAGGAGGAACGTGGCTGGTTGGTTGTGTAAAAAGGATTTTCTTTGCACATTCCTTCGCTTATTGAAATCAATTAGTACAATATAGAACTAAATAATGGTAGACGGCGTTAAATGCTGCAACTTGTCATTCCGTGAAAAGGGACCTTCAAGCGTCTTCAAACGATACGTCGCGCCTTTCCGAACGTTTACGATGAAAGTGACATCGTCATTCTT
>JAHWFP010020929.1:0-17350 GCA_023313725.1 Lithobius niger | reverse complement strand
ATGGAAAAAATGGTTCTATAAAAATAGTTTTTAAAATGAACTGGTTTTTTTTTAGAACTTTATTTTTAGAATTTCATTTTTATAATGAACCGTGTGGTCTCGCAAATTCTACATGCTTTGTTACTACGTTCTTGCCCCATTTTTTTAATTAAAAAGAATCCCTGACTATCACTGACTTTTTGCCATTTTTCCCGTGACTTTCCCTGACAGTATTTCATATCCCTGACTATCTCAGATTTTCCCTGACTTTCCAGGTCGGTATGAACCCTGCTATAGCCATTGGTTCCAGAGGTGCAGAATATGCTCGAATGCCAGAACGAGGTTCGTGGGAAATTTCAGAGAACTGGAAATTTGCCGAAAGATTGATGCCTACTTAGTAAAAGCCTAGAAAAACGTTAAAACCATGTTCGATATTTTTGTGGGAAACTATCTCTAGTAAGATCTTTCTGCACCCCCAATCAGCTCCAGCATGTAACCCACCACCGATTTACTAGGATCTGACAAAATACCAGTTAGTAAAGGAAAGAGGCAGAATTACAAACAGGATGTGTGCCAGCAAAGAAACAGGCGAAATTTTTTTTTCACACGTTTGCACATAGTTTACGCATGTTCACATTTTTCGTATAATCTACCACCCAAAAAAGGTATTTGGTTAATTTCTTCCATAACAGAAAACAAGAACCATCGTACTTTTAATGCTATGAAAAATTTCAACAGAATCGCGCTCAAATTCAAAATCAAAAAAACACTAACAATTTGCGAATTAGACTGAGGACTATATTTTTATTCTTTAGTCATTGCAGTCTTTAGCACAAGAATTTTATTTACATTGCCCAACGCGCATCAATCGCTAGTAAGAAAAAGCAGACTAGGATGCGACTGGCACACAGCCTTCCGTACGAGTTTGCATTCGAGCTGCCATTTGTTTGTAAGGCATTCGCCCAGTTTGATTAGATCCTGGATTGAAGGATTCGAGGGGCCTTGTGGATTCATGCTGAACTTCGGGAAACTTCATGTTGGATTGCCAGCGATTTAAGACCCCACAATGCTGTTCTTCAGAATTTTAACACAGGGAGTGTTTGTGTGAGGCTCCAGGCTATCTTGTGCCATGTGTCCATCACATGTGTGGCTATGTTACTGCCTATCTGGTTTCTGGCGTATACCATGTGTTGACTTTCATTGACACCTTTTCTAGGTCTCTACAATATAAATGGCTGGGCATTCCTCACACTCCACCCGATACACACTTAGGGTGTGTTCTTAACTTTCTTCAGCTTGTCTTCCATATCCTTCTTTTAAGAGTTATATCTTGTCCACGCTTTTTTTTCGTTGTGGAGAATCGGATTTAAATTTTTACCATTTTTCAAAAATGTGCCAATCTCACATTTTCTAAGCTTGTGTTGTATTCCACGACTCACTCCATCAAGGTAGGTAACTCGCACTCGTCTCACATCTGGTACTTTGTCAGTGGTCCTATCTTTTCTCGGGCCCTCCCGCCATCATTTTTTCTTCGCCCTTTCACTCAGCAATTGGAAAGGAGGCCGAAGACCAAATGTGCAACGAGTGTGAGCTAGCTACCTATCTTGGAGCGAGTGATGGAATACAACATTAAGCTTAGAAAAAGTGGGACTAGCACGTTTTTGAAAAATGGTAAAAATCTTAAAATCAATCATTCTCCACAAGAAGAAAGTAGCATTGACAAGACATACCACAAGGGTATGGAAGACAAGCTGAAAAAAGTTAAGAATACAACAGAGGGTGTGTATCGGGTGGAGTGTGAGGAAAAGCCCAGCCATTTATATTGGAGACTAGAAAAGGTTTCCATGAAAGATTCAACACATGCAGACATCAGAAACCAGGTAGAGAAGCAGCATAGCCATGAACACACGGCACAAGATACTCTGGAGCCACACACACAAACACTCCTGGCATCAGTTCCAGAAGAGGCACGCATTAGAGGGGCCCTCGAATCCCTGGGAACTCGGCATAAAGTTTCCCCGAGGTTCAGTACTTATGAATCTACAAGACCCCTCAAATCCTTCAACCAGCATCTAAGAAGAAAATGCTACCTCGTAAATGCGGGAGGCTGCACGCCCAAGCCGTCTGCTATTTTTAATTATTGATCGATGCACGTCGGTCAATGTAAATAATGTAAATATAAGCTTCTTGTGGTAACTTGATGTAAACAGGACTTTCCATCTTTAGCCATTGCAGCCCGTCAAAAATTCGCAAATCTGTACACCGGCAGATCATCTGTTGGAGACTCAACTTTCCAGATGGTGGTGGCTATGTACTAATTAAGGACCATAAAGTGATGAGGCCAGTTATGTTTATAACCCCCCATCAAAATGTTTTGGGTGCCATCAAAATGTTTTGGGTGCCACTTCACCACACAAAGGTGCTTCTAGCATTGAATTAATGAATACCTGGTAGAAAGGGCAGGTAGAAAAGCTGGGAGGTAGCACCAAAACTTTGCGATTACTTTTGGACAGAAAAGGAGCATACTTTAACAAAACCTAAAATAAGCATATTTGAGTTACAAAGAAAAACCTGTTTAGAACAATATTTATTCACCGGTTATCACTAGAAAGAAAAACTAATTGAATTTAAATTTTTTACTTACCTAAAGCTTGCTTGCAACTAAACGAACTTTATGCACAAACACTTAACGCAAAGCACTAATTCGTACCTTTCCCTTTTCTACAAAGTCCATTAAACGACCAGGTGTCGCAACTAAAACATGACAACCACTTTGTAGCTGCCTTGATTGGTAACCGACTGATGTTCCTCCATAAACAACAACCGATCTAACAATTGTCCCATGGGCAAATTTTCTGCATTCATTATGAATTTGGATTGCTAGTTCTCTTGTTGGTGACATTATCACTGCTAAAGGTTCTTGGACATCTTTGAATGAGGCACTTGGTAAATCACCAGACATTAGTCCATTTAATATAGGTAATAAAAAGGCTGCCTGCAAGAAAAATAATTTAATTATGTTAACAATTATGAATTACTATATTCAATTTGTAACTATAACCTCAGTTAGGGTTTGAACTAGTACAAATTAAAAAAATTGCACGACTAAAAAATGTCCCATAAATCAGATTTTCAACGAGATTTTCAACAAGATTTTATTAACCTTAAGGCCAGTTAAAAAAAGAAAGTTGGATATCTGGTATTTTTCTCAAGAATTCCGGGCGGGCGGAATTTAATTTTTTTATTTTTTATTTTTTGACCCTATTTTTCCGTACATTTTTGGGAATTATTTTTTAGTTTGGGTAAAACAAATACGACTGCTCGTAATGCTTCTTACGTGTCCTCACAATTATTTAGCGACAAGAAGGGTAATTTTATATTTCAATTTCCACACTAAGGACTATTTTTGTTCTATTTTGCCGCATCGTTTTTTATTTTCCATCAAAAAATAGGTGCGGGAGGGCCTGAGAACCAACATTTTTTTTAATGGCCTAAGGAGCTTTACTTAAAATTAGGGTTCAGATAATTTTTTAATCCTCAATTTCCCTGACATTTATAGGTGCATCCAATGACAATTTCCAGGTGTCTAGCTACTGGCTGTTGTCCTAACTAAACTCCTAAATACTTGAATGTTTAAAGCACAAATTAAGATACTTGCTACTCGCTTAGGATTTTGTTCCTGATCTGCTAATTCAATGGAACTTAGGATTAACATACTTGACCTGTTAATTTTGTATTACATTGTCCCCAATGGAATGTTCCTCTGGAGGTTTCTTCGGCTGCACAGCGCAGTCCTCCCTTATAAAAGCGAGAGCGTGGACACTTCCGCATTTATTTTTTTCTTAATGTGTCAGGCGATGACTCGAGAACGGGAGGCAGGGCAGGATAAGGTTAAGTATGTTTTAGGCAAAAGAAACCATTTTTAGCCGGCCAGGCTGAAGGCCAGCAAAATGCTTTGTTTGCCAAAACATATTAAACTGTTAATTTTGCATTACCAAGAGACCTCGTCAAAGCTAGACGGCGGGCCCAGCCGTGACAGGCACCTCAGGCTGCAAGCAGGCTTTTCCCCATAAAAATTTTAAGAAAATTTCGCAATTTAGAATGTTGAGGAAACAGGAATTTGGATCTGTTTTGTAGGGATTGGTGGCCCTGAAAAAAACCGTTTTATTGGGTCTTGCTTCCATTTGGGGTGGCTTGCTTCCTTCGTGGATGGCTTACTGCTGCTTCGTTTAGTGCTTAAGGAGGGGCTTGACCACAGTTCTGGCTGTGACGATTGGTCCGAGCCAGTATAGTCCTTGTTCTTCTCTTGACATATCCCTTAGGTAGTGAGAGGTGAAGGTTGAACGGTGACGCCAGGATGCTGTTGCTAGGATCCAAGATTGGAGTGGCGTTGTGGTGGGCCCATGAAGTGGAGATTGCTCTGACCTCATGTGCAGTCACCCTCATGCTTTTGCTCGTGCTCAGTTTGTCGTAAGTAGCTTCGATTGTCATTTTTTATCCTGCGGGACACCATAGCGGGGAGGTTTCGCCGGAATGGGAGTCAATTGGGAGGAAGAGTTGGTGTCTTCCTCTGCAGATGTCGTCGTGTTGGTTCGGGCTAGATAGAAGCATAGAGCTCTGACAGGACAAAGGTGTTCGGGTTCGTTTCCGACGATGTTTGATAAGGCCGGGAAGGTGATGGGTTTGGATGGTTTCTGGGTTTTTGCTCTGAAAGTTGTTCTTGGGTGGAGTTACGGAAGAGAAATTGGGTCGGAAAATGCAGTAGGCTTGGATTTCAGAGCAGCATAGGCTTGCTGCAAGAGTCACAAGGAAGACAGTTTTTCAGGTCATGTGGTGGAGAGAGCTATCTTGCATTGGCTCATAGGGTTCTTCCATTAAAGATTGTAGGACAAGGGATAGTTCCCAGTCAGTTACGGTTCGTCTGGTTGTTAGGCGTTCATTTTAGAAAGGCCGAAGTAATGCCGAGATACGGTAGTCGTCGAGCAGTAGTTTTGTTTGCTGCTTTGAATACACAGTTTAGTGCAGAACGATAGACGAGAATAATATTTCTTGCGATAGCAACGGGTCTGGCAAGGACTGGGGAGTCACTGACAGCCAGCCGTAATTAGATGTAAATACAGTGTACAATAAACGGCCAAGGAATGGATGATACGAGGTTTGGGGACACGAATGCCTTACCACCAAGGTTAGACCTGCCAGGGACTCAAAGGCCCCCGATGGCATCACCAAACGTGCAGGACATGGGAAGGGTGTGAAAAGTGTTAAAAGGCCCAAAATGATGCTGTACAATTAAAAAGTGTTAAAAAATTTAAAAGTAATGCTACGGTGAATACTAAAAACTAAAGCACCCAAATAGTGGGATTTGTCAACACTTTAAAAAAATCATAATTTAAAAAAATTTTTAAAATTATTTTGAATTGGTCAGGCAATAGGGTTTTTAAAATCATCATTAAAGTAATTTTGCGTTAATATATTAAAAACGAACATTTGTAAAATAATAATATAATATATAATAAATTTATTGCCTGAACGATGATAATGCTCGATGTTAATTATAATATATTTATATAAAAGTCAATTTACCCTGCAATTTAATCGGAAGGGGAGTGAGCCACTAACACCGATCCAGGATGAAAGTTTAGAAGAACGAGAAAATCAGACGGGCCATTTGAGAAAAGAGTAGATTTTCTTTGGATAGTCTACAACGAAACAAGGCCCAAGAGGGAGCATTGACGGTATCAACACCCAGGGCATTCCAAATGTGAGCCACCCTCACAGAAAAGAAATTCTTTCTACAATTAAGGCGTGCGGAGGGAATGGAAAGTTTCCAGTTATGTCCACTAGTACGGGCAATGGTCGGGGCCAGATCGAAAAACGGTAAAATGACGTCGAGTTGCTGGTGGAGTATCTGATAGGTTAAGATAAGGTCGAATCTCATCCTTCGAAGTTAGAGTAATTCAAGTCCAAGAAGCTAGAGACGAACACGGTAACGTTTGTCACGGAGGCCAGGGAGCCTCTTAGTGAAGCGTCTCTGGACAGCTTCAATCGAGTCAATATCACCAAGAAGATAAGGCGACCAAACATGAGTTGCATATTCTAGAAATCGGTCGGACAAATACTTTAAATGCCCACACGCGTGTCACGTTATTACCCAATTTGAAGCACCGATCAACAACAGCCAAACGACGATATGCGGATGAACAGATCTGGTGGCAATGTGTGGTAAGTTTTAGATCACTAGTAAACAAAATACCCAGGTCTTTCAAATATCATAAGGAAGAATTTTATGATCAAGAGTGTAATGGTTCATTAAGTTTCGAGCACCAACGTGAAAAGAGTGACATTTACAAACAGGATAGTACAGCCTTTTAATTTGTCAGTGTTGAAAAGGTCACTGAAGAACTTTGAGGCGATATGTTCGGCCTCCTGATGAATTCCAGCCTTCTTAGAGTTTGACGATAGTAGTCACCCGTGTAAGTTGAGGATTGTGAGATTCGGGTGTAGTTTTGACTTTCTGTTGTGGTAGAAGATCTGACGAAAAACCCAAAAGGTAAAGCGGGAGAAGTCCGTTGGCCAGCTTGAAGTGGGGACTCATCTTGAAAAGGTTCGACAAAAGAAGCATCAGCGAAAGTTGCAGGAAGGATAGGTCCGTCGGAGGCAAGGTCCAGAGCAGAGACCGAGGATGAAAGAAAGAGCAAGAGCACGAACGGCAGATGAAGTGGAGGCTTTGGGAGTGGTGGCCATCTTCGGTAAATCAAAATTCCACCGAAAGGCGGTGAACCTAGGAGCGAGCTGACGCGTAGGAACCTCTGGAGGAAAATTAATGACAAGCATCCACGCTCTCGCTTTTATAAGGGAAGACTGTGCCACGCAAGCACAGTACGGCATGCAAGCAGGCAGCTGTGCAGTCGAAGAAACCTTCAGGAGAACATTCCATTGGGGACAATAATGCAAAATTAACAGGTGAATATGTTTTGGCAAACAAAATTTTCAAGTTTCTGTCTTTTCCCCGATTTTCAACATAAAATCTTTGTTTTCTGAAATTTTTCCGAGATTTCCAGGTTCTCCAGGTTTTGTCTGAACCCTGTTAACCACACTTTTTTTTAAAGCCCGTCAAAGGCACATTTTTACACTTCAATTTTAAAATCGAAGTTTTTTTTTTTACTGTATGTGGATTGTTAATGGAGCTTGCCCCCATGTTGGCAACATCCGAAGATTTGACACAGCATCCATCTTGTACTAGTTGGGCTTTGGATCTGGCATTCCCAATTCAGAGATTACAGAATACTGAACATGGTCAGTATTAACCAAAATACATGCTTTAAGAGTGGTCTATACTGATACTATTGGGTCACTTAAAGTTTTTAAAAAAGAACCAAAAAGGTTCAGGCATTGTGGGTTTTAGGTTAAATTATGTCAAAATGATTTAAGCCGATTGAAATTCTGTTGCTTTCCACGAATTTGAAAAACCCTGATTATGACCCTTTTAATGACTAGTTCCGGGTTAGTGTTTGAAAATAAAAACCAGAATATTTTCAATTATTACCAGGAACTGGTTGAAGATTGTTTTTATTGTTATCCGAAAATATAATTACCTGTTTAAGCACTCCCGTGTTCTCATTGCGCCTTCCAGAGAAAGTCAGCTTCCCTGCCAGTCCCGTAGCGATTTCTCCGCGCATACGCGGACGCAATCCTCCTATATAAGCGCTGAGGCAGCTCCATTCTTCATCCTTTTTCGAGCCTCTTAATTGTCACCAAGGTAACTCAAAGATGGGAGGAAGGGCAAGCTGGAGCCAAAAACATGTATACTTTCAGTTTGCAATAAAAACGATCTTTAACCAGCTCCTGGTAGGAGTTGACAGTTTTAGTTGCCTCGAAAATATCATTACCCGTTTTTTAAGCACTCAATAGACTTCGTCAACGGAGGTGGGCCTTGGTGACAGTGCCCTGGCTACCCTGAAGCCAACTGTCTCAGCGAACCTGAAAGCAACCGGAGAAGTGAATTTGTCCCAGCGCAGGTCGGGAGTAAGATCATTCGGAGCTGGATGACGCTACGGGGTATTGTAGGAGTGTTTAAACGGAGTAGGACCAAGAGCGGAAGGAACTTGTAGGACAGAGCTGTTGCAAACATGTTCCAGGGTAAAGGAGAAACAGCTACCAAAGGTGACTGGAATCCTCGGGAAGTGTTGGAAGTAATGAAGTCTTATCAACACAAGGTTTCATATTGAAGACGGCAATAAAAACGAACTTATCCATTGTTCCAATGCGAAGAGACAGCAGACTGTGCCAAAAAAAATAATATGGGGACCGGGGCAGTGCCTCAGAGCAGGAACGTGGTGAGCCCCGAGGTTTCCATAAACTCGGGTGGGAGGATACTGGCAGTTGGGAGAATGGACGGCGGAACGGAGGAGCAGACGAGGAGCTGAACTGTAAGCCAGAACTGTGAGTTGGATCCAGGAAAGGCGAAAACAGGCCGGTACGTAGAGCACATTGTCCCCGGAATGGTGCCTAACGCATTAAGTGGAGATGGTGTCTTGGCAACCGAGAGCAGAAGGAAAGACAGTCTTACAGGAGACCTCTCCGAGGATGCTGAAGAGATACCGAAATGGTGACGACCCAAGTCCAACTAGCAAGGCTCCGGAGAAGACACTGCTGGATCAAGGAGCATTGTTATGTGGCATGTCTGGGTCAGAAGAAAGTTCACTGTAGCTGGAAACCGTGAGGCAGGGATGCTTGTCCTGGCGATGATCCGTCGGAGGTACGCACGGAGGTGCTGTTGCAGGTAAGGTGGAGGATCGTGATGGAGACGGGTACATGTTTATTGCTCAGAAAATGACAACGCTGTTAAGGAGAACAAGTTGGCGTAGGAGCCGAAGGAAATTTGCAGAAGGCGGCGAGGAATCGGAAAGCAGGCAGGAGCTCATAACCACTGAGTCCATTGCTAGTCTAGGGCATGTCGCATGAAGAGGATTGGAAAATGCGGGCAGTGTAGAATGATGAATGATGCCGGACTGGGCAGCCTGTCAATGAGCGTCGGTATCTGGGGGGGGGGGGGGGGAGTAGCAGAGGGTTCGGATAGGAAAGGATTGATTAACGGTATCGTTGGGTCAAGTGAGTCTTGTTCCACTGACAATTCAAGAATCTCCATGCCGGAGTCAGAAGGCCCGAACGGAACAGGGTACGCGGAGGGCGCTGGATGAACCAGTCATTTGGTGTACTCTGAACCCGCGGCACCGCAGAGCGGAGCGAGCAAACAGCAAGTGCTCAGGTTGACAGTTAGAGACGGATCGTTGTTCATGACCGATGGGGTAATAGCGGATGCAAAGGCCGGCGGATCTTCTTTGTCGGGAACTGGAGATTGCAGCTGACAGAAACAGAAGTGTCGTGTTGGAGGAAACGCGGATCGCAGACTTGCAGGAGGACGACGAGGCTGGAATCGGTGGATGTTTCCCATGAAAAGAACGAAGAGAAAAATTCTCAAGTGTGTGAAGCGGTTCCCGGGAAAGCAGCCTCGCAGTTGGCTGTATTGCCTATTCCAATGCGACACTGAAGCCAAAGGTAATGGTCTGCGGAACGGATCCTTCAGGAGGGTGTGAGAGCGCTCTTCCATGTAAGGTTGCACACGGAATTAAAGGGGAACAGGTTGCAGCTTACCGGAACGATGACAGGAGCGGACGAGGAGTTGGGAGCACTGGACTATTAAAGTCATAACCGAGAGCAGCAAAGCCCAAATAAGAATACTTTAGCTACAGTACAAGAATCGTACGCCTGGATAGGGAGGACCTAGAGGAGCAGGACGACGACCACAGGCGCATAGGATGGGGAGTGGCAGGCAGAGCGGTAGGCGGACATGAGGACTGGATTTGTTGGGGAGAGCAAACAATACTCAGCACAACTGCACAGAGCGGTGGCAGAAGAAAGGACAGGACTGCATTGTCAGAGTATATATTCGGTAGCTGCGCAATAGGATGCGCGGAGGGTAGCAAATAATGGATAGGTGGTTATGCTGTTCAAATCTAGGGAGGCTGTGCAGAATCAATGCGCAGCGGGTAGTAATGCCGATTCGGCTATAGACGGCATTGTTGAAGTGTTGAAGGAGGTAGTATGTGTGGCAACCGTCCTCTACCCACAGATGTCCCTCCCCCCACCCTGCGTAGCAATGCCAGGGAAGAGAACAAATATGAATGTATCCTGGACTGTGGGCCAGCTGCAAGACTGAACGTCCTGGCGAGATGTGGCCCAACCCAAGCAGCTGCAGAGTATCGACGTGGGGATGGCAGGAACGCTGAAATGGCTTCATAGCTTGGCAAGCCGCAGAGCAGACAGCAGCCGGAGTGGTGGTACAACCCCCGCTCCTCCTCCACCCTCTTTCTCCGTGCACAGGAAGGAAGGAGGAAGAGCGAGAGCGGATCGTGAATCCGCCCCGGACGGTGAGCCGGTCAGACGACTGGAAATCGTCGAGGAAGCAAGACGCTTGATCGACTGCCAAGCGACGGTCCCCTTTGGAGGGGCGGACAGAGTGGTATCGCCTTGCAAGGCTGTGGGATCGGCGGAGCGGGCTTATCGTAAGGACAGGCGAGGCTGAGGCGGATCGCTGAGGGGGACTGCGCCAACGGATCGTCCTAGCTCCGTAAGCAGGAAACGACGGAGGGGCCAGCCCAGCCAAAGTTACCCTGAGCACTCCTTCAGCATCAATAGATGGTGAGGAGCACAGGAATCGGGACCGAATCGATGGCCAAATTCTTGAGGAGCGTTGAACTGGAAGAGCAGCCATGTCACGTGGCAGAGAAAAAGAATGTAGCTGCGTCCGCAGAGGAATCGCTATGGGATTGGCAGGGATGCCAACTTTCTTTCTCTGAAAGAAGCAATGAGAACCCGGGAGAGTGCTTAACCCTTTTGAGTCCGAGCCATTTTTTCAATTCGCGAGCGAGAAAGGCCATGGCCGCAACATGGATGCCATGAACAAGTTGCATGCCTCACGAAAATAAATTGTACTAAAAAAACTATGCCGTCTTGGCGTATAAAAATTCGCAGACGTAATAATTATATTGTAAATTATTGAACAGAAATATAATTGGGACCATCGTTCTACGTTTTCTTTATTTAAAAAAATCCTAAAGTTCGACTATGTAAACAGCGCTAACGAAAGTTTCAACTTACGGTACTCGGACTGATAACATCCACTCGATATTCTTCCGTCACAACGCCTGTTATTACTTCCGAAATCATTATTTTATGTTTTATTACCGTAAAAATAGTTTAAAGTTGCTTTATTCCCCCAATATTTACGATCGCTGAAAGCTCACTACCACTTCGTCCGGAGCAGCCATATTGACTGGCTGCCCCCAAGCGAACGCGCTCCTGCTAGCACCAATCGATACGACCTTGACTCGCTTCGCGTGACGTCACGAATGAACGGCCGACGGATCACGTGCCGCGAATGAACCAATCAGCGCATGCGATAACACGCGATCGGGAAGAATTTGAACAAGGGCCGTTGAAACAGCACTTTTCGAGGAATACAGGCAGTGATGTTGGAGTTAATGCCATCATTTTTTGCGGGCTAGAAAATTTGGAATCCCCTCTCGAACCTGCTCAAAATGGCGGTTGCACGTTGCGTAGTTCCGGAGATACGATCGTTTGAACCGAGGGCTATTTTCAGCAAACAAACGCAATTTTCACGTCGATTTTGGCGACGATGCCAACAATAACATCGACTTAAGGTAATAAAAAGATTTGAATTAAATAAACCGAAATAGACCTAAAATATACGTTCCAAAATACCTACTTCAATCGGAATTGCCTTCCGATGTACGCAATACGATTTTTTTTTAAACAGGGCATAGAACTGAGTGAATGATGTATCGTTCCTCGGATGTTTTCGGCGTCTTTTTTGTGCAACGGTGTATCGTAGCTCGGACTCAAAAGGGTTAAAAAACAGGTAATAATATACAGCCAACTAAAAATTAAATCCGCACTTCACTATCTACTTTGGGGCCCTTTTTTTTGCACGAGGAATAGTTTGCTCTACATGAAAATTCTATCCTCTTAATGTCCCTGATTTAATAAATAAAAAATTTACTTACAGTTTTTCCAGATCCTGTCTGAGCACAAGCCATCATATCTCTGCCAGACAAAATTATGGGAATGCTGTATTTCTGTACAGGTGTTGGTTTTTCATAATGAGCCTTCTTGACATTAGTTTTTAGTAATTCCCTAAGTGCTGGAAGAAGAAACAAAAAAATTGAAACATGGAACTGCTGAATCCTACAGTAAGGCTAGCCAGTGAACTAGCCAAACTCATGGTTTCATCGTGTAATTCCATGGCCAGTACAACCCTCAACACTTAAATGAGGAGTTGACGTTCAGTGAATGCTTACTTGTTTCTTCAAAACTGCTAACAGGCTTTGGAACGTTGACACCACCAACACTAACTTCAATCTTGTCATAATTGGCAAAGTTAATACCCGTAGCAATTTCAGCATCAAAGAGGTCTCCATCGGAAACTTCTGGAGGAACATACGGCGCTTCACGTGGCTTACCTAGACAAATATAAATCAGAATTTTTTAGCTGCCAAACGGTATCACTACACGCTTATTAATAGCAGTGCCAATTAACAATGTTACAAGGCTTAAAACCAACACCTAAATTTTGTTGAGCTTGACCGGACAGTCACCAGGATTCAGATAATTTGATGCCAGTGCCAGATCGGTTCCAGATCTAGGCACCGAATCCAGGCCAGTACCGGATAATTCACACAAAAATGAAATAAAGTAGTTGCAGTTATGGTGTTAATGACTTATATACTCACAGTTCGATCACGCAAAACCAAAAGTCAAAGATCTTCAAAGGTTTTCTCTTCGAAACTTGCGAATTTTCGACAACCTTTACTTACAATCCTTCAATTCAAAACTAGACACCTCAATTCAAAACTAGACTGGAAGCAAGCTGGAAGAAATTCCTCCCCGCACCACCAACTACAGAGGAAGCAAAAGATGAAGAAACATCGACTATAAGCAGTGCTAACACCAGCCTGGAATGCTGACTCAAGGCCTACTGTGATGTTTAAGTTCGTTGGGTTTGGAAGGATTGTGAGTGCGGGTGCCGGTGGCTTAACTGCCTGACGAATACAACCAGTAAAGGTTGTCAAAAATTAGCAAGTTTCGAGGAGAAAACCTTTGAAGATCTTTTAACTTTTGGTTTGGCGTGATCGAACTGTGAGTACAAGTCATGAACTTGAACCAAAGTAGAAATGCTGAGTCGACCGATTTTTCGGTATTTAAAACTATGGCGTTAATTTGTTTTTTTTTTATTTAACATTACTTTCTTACGTTAACCACTTGAAAGTCTTACACTATTAAGAGTACTGTACTGGTACAGTATAATTGCATGTACGCTACAGCACTTTTCCAGTGTTGATCAATTATGCCAAAAAACGTTGAAAGCATCAACTAAAGCATTCATTAGGTTAATCAGAAAACATTTTTCTAATTTAAGGATTCCACATTGATTAGCCTACCACTTCATTTAAAAAAATAATATGCAAAATTGTACTATATTTCTGAACCCAGTATGTAGGCTATGCAATTTTTTATTAAAATGACTGAATTTTGGTAGCATTAAAAAGAAATTCAAAATCGCAACAGGTCCTATTTTTTATTTTATAAACCAAAAAAAGCCTCAACTTTTGCAACTTGCAAGTCATCTTTGGTTTATCGTGCTAGTTTTTGATGCCGTCATTAAACAGTTGTACTTTGCAAATATAATACCTTGGTGTCCAAATGACGATTTATTGTCACTTTAAAAGTAAGCAGTTTCTAAAACTCCCGACGATCACCTCAATTCAAAGCCCCATTTGGCAAAGAAAGTGTAGTGCATGTACAGGACATAAAGAACGTTCCGGTTCATCGCTGAAAGTGTTGGAATGGTGATGGTTTGGGACGGTTCACTTGATTTTTGGGTTTTTGCCAGAACGAAGCTCTGGGAATTAGGTAGACAGCCTCGAAAACCGTAGAGAAGTAATAGGCCGATTATACTGATAATGCCTGGATTTCGCTGTAGCAAAAACTCTTGTGGCAAGAGCGATTAGGAAAACCATTTTGCGAGTCAAAAGGTGAAGGTTGCAATTCAGGAGTGCTTCGTGTGGTTCCTTCATAGGTGTCCAGAACAATTGAAAGATCCCAGTCTGGGAAGGGTCATCTCATCTGGTTGTGGATCTTTCGACTTCATACAATTTGATGAGTGCCGAGATGCAAAAAGCATCGAGGGTATTGGCTAAACCAGCAGCTTTGAAGACTAAGAGGTTAGAGCTGACCGGTGTACTAGAATTGTTGAGCCCTGTAAGCCCTCGTCGAAAAGATTGCAGGAGGGGGAGGGGTGTCGATAGGACAGATTTTCCGCCATTACACCAATGAAACCATTTCTTCCGTGGGTGTCAAATTCTGTTGGACTGCCCTATTGCCTTGCAATTTTGATGGCTTGGTCCTCAAGTTGGCTTCTCCCGCGTACACTCGAAACCACAGGGAAAAAGAAAAGTGCTCAGATCACGGCCAAAAATTGGCATGCACCCGAGGGACGATGCTAGATGGACGGCCCCAGAAGAATTCTTGCCTCTTAAAGGAGCCACTGTTGTATGTTCAGAGCGTTTATGTTTGGGTGGAATTGACTGTCTTTTGTGATAAGACATCTGGTGACTGGTAGGCTTCGTAGGTCGTTGACCAGGAGTGGAAACCACGTCGCTGCAGGCAAGTGAGGAGCAATTAGTAGGAAGTAAGGCGGACTGATTCCGAACTGCCGAGCCGATTCTGGCCAAGAAGCATGATCGGCAAAGCTCGGTAAAACGAGCACTTACGTCCATTTAACCGAGCCGAAAGGCACAGCTCGCTACTGGTCTTAGCACGCGGTCCTGGAGCCAATGGACACTGAACGCGAGCTTCGTTCTGGAGGTTATTCAGTTCCAGTCTATGATGATGGTCGATGCATTGTTCCTGCTTAGAGTAGCTCATAATAAGCGATTCCACGAAACCGTATTCGTTTCGCCATTGTCATTTATTTTCAGTGGTACGGGATTATTGCTATGTTTGGGGTCATTAAAGTTTCCGACGATCGCGGAAAAGAACATTTCTCGCGAAAATCAATTATCCCCCAAATCGCACGTTTTTTTTTTTTTTTTTTTTTTACCAAATTTATGGGTTTGGTTTACTTTTTAAGCAGGGAGTTAAAAAAATTTTCGTCAGTCATGGAGTTGGTTTTTTTTCCGTCACCCATGGAGTGAGGCACCAACGAAATATTTATTCTTGCAAAAATTATTGATATAGTGCAATTGTGGAAACTTTTAAGTCTCTACCATGACAAGTACGAAGTATGCCAAGCTAAAAAAAAAAAATTTTATTTTTATTTTTAGGGGTGGGGGGCACGGAATGTCGTGGAAACTATTTTATTGACGTGGAAAAGTCGTGAAAACCCATATATTGGTTGCCGCGGAATTCCGCCGAAAGTAAAATTTTTTAAGCGGATATTTTGGTTTTTGGCCGTGGACAATGAGCGACTTTATTCCTGCTGCAGGAAGGTTGAATGGCTACCTCAACAATTTAATACTGGATCTAAACTTGTAGGTAATTCGTGCAGATTAACTACCGTTTACTTTATGCTTTTTGCAGACACTTGCTTTCATATTACACTTGGTAACCGCATTACTGATCGGCTAGGTGTGCCGGACAGTTTTTGAGCGCTCGGCTCGGGATCGGCTTGGTAGGAAAAAAATGTGCTCGGTACAGCCTTAGTAGCAAGAGACCCTGGGTTGAAGGTAGTTTTAGAACCCGAGGTAATAGGTAGCCATATAGGCTCGTCCAGGGAAATGCCTGAGCATCTATTGCCCACGCTCGTTCATATGTGACTGAACTGATGAAGTAGTGAAGTTTGCTTTGTGCCTCGTGGCAAACAGATAGACAATGGGCTCCCCACCCCTCCAGTGAGGCATCAGGTAGGAGGTCAGGTTGCAGTTCGTGGAACAGCATCTAAATAAGTGTATTGATGTTCGACCACCAAAGGAGAGTTTACACGGGTAGTTCGGTTCCCCACACGTCGATGTGGTAGTGGCGCATTGGCCTGGTCATCTAGCTGCTGTAGGGGAAAAGATTCGCCATGGGGACTTAATTTGACAATGAGGGAGTGTTGAGGTTATTGCCAGAACTGGCACGTATGATGTATTAGGTCTTCTATTCTGTCTGGTGATGGAATCACGGTTGCAGATTTTAGGTTGAATGAGACTCCTAAGAAAATGAAGTCTTGAGATGGGTGTAGTCTCGACTTCTTGAAGTTTACTCCGAAGCAAGTCAGTAGGGTGGTCGATTGGCCTAGATGAGAACACTTGTCAAAATCAGTTGACAATCCACAGTTGATAGGTGCATCCGAAGATTTCGATGGTTTCTATAGAAAAATCGGGGACCACTTCAGTTTTCAGCAAATCAGTGAGGAATAGTGGTTATGCCGCGAACAGCCGGGTCATCAGGAAAAATAATGTGGCGGTCGGGTTTTGGTTCCTTCCTTTGTTGAATTTGTAGCTTGAGTGCTGAAGTTTAATCCAGGTTGATGCCTTGAAGATTGGTTGGATCAGGTTGGAGCTCCTTGACTGCTAGAGGGAGGGGCCGGCAAAAGGTTGGTCCAGCAGAATAGAGGAAGGACATTATGGCAACATTCTTTCCATTATGGCAAGAGGACGAATGGGCACACTTTGCTGTTCTCTTGATGTTGTGGCGACCCAATCATTTGTTAAGTTGGGTTTTGCTGACAGCCTGATGGGACAGCGGTGGTTTTGCAGTTGGCAGGCGCTGGCCAAAAAATAAAAAAATAAAAAAAAAAATATCGGTGAGAGCATGCTCAACCACCCGGTTCACTCGAGACGAAGGAGACGAGAGGTCTAAAGGCTCTTCGGATGAATGTTCTTGAGCAAGAGCTAGCATTCGTTTGTGATGAGGCTTTAGTTGGCAATGCACATTTTTGGCAGACTGGATACCCGCTTCAATTGTTGAAAGATCCAGGATGGAAAAAGGAGAATGCTGGCCGGCTGAAGTGGGGAAGTGGCGGCAGTGTTAGCAGTCTTATCAGTGACTTTCAGGATACCACTGGACAAGAGCGGCAGAATGAGAGCAGGGGCATCAGCGACAGCGTGAACGGCGGGCACAGTCGGCAGAAAAACTCCAAAATACCAGCATTACCTGGTTGATTTTGGTTTCTATTGCTCTTCTGAAAATATACATGACCTAATTTTAGCATTCTCCTCATAATGCTGTTACAATTAGAGAACAATCGAAGATTTCTTTCCGACCCGCTACCTTTGTGCACGTATCTGCGCAGCCTCCATCATATAAA